>QJNZ01000025.1:0-35912 GCA_004155055.1 Monosporascus sp. CRB-8-3
AAGTAAAATAATTATATTAAATTTATCGTATTATATAACTTAAATAATAATTAGTTTAAATTTTAACTATAATTTTTTTTTTAAAATTTACCTAAAATTTACTATTTAATATAAATAGAAATATTTAAAAAAAAATTAAGAAAGTTATTTATCTTTCTTTAATTAAAACCCTTAAAATAAATCTAATATTAGTATATTTATTTTAAGTATAATATATAACTTATAAATATTATAACGCTTATTTACGTAATAAAATAAAATTAATGTTAATTATTATAACTGCTATTATTACTATAGCTATTATAAGTTATAGCTACTTTTAGCCTTTTTAGTTATTTTTAATATTATTTCTAAATACAACTCGCTTATATTAAGTAAGTCGGCGATAGTTTTTATAATACTAATTAATCTATCTTTATATTTAGTCTTTTATAGTAATAAAAAACTCTCGATATTTTCTAATATATATAGCGTTAATAATCTCTATTTAAAATTATAATATATATAATAAGAGAATAGTTTATTTTTATATAATTATGTTAATAATAATATAAATATTAATAGCAATTAAATTAATTTCTTTTACTTTATATCACGAAATATTATTTACTAATTTTATATTTATAATTAATATAATATTAATAAATATAATAATAATAAATTCTGTTATATTTAATATTATACTTAATAGTTTTAAATAATCTTAATAATTATCGTATTATTATCCTTTATCGTTTATATTTCTTTTAAATATACCTTTTCTTAATAAAATAATATAAATTAAAATTAATTATTTTATTAACGATTAATTTTATGTAAGGTCGTTAGGTTTAAGCCGTATTATCCAGGTTAAGCTAAAGATATAAAGTAATTATACTAATAATTAATACAATAAATACTTTACCTAATATTTTCGAATATGGTAATTATTAATAGTTTTTACGGTAATAATAAATTGTACTTCGGTTGCGAAAAGCCTTATTCCGAAACCGACTGTTACGTAATGTTAATAAACTTCGACCTTGATAAACCTTATACCCTCTAGCTGGTTTAGTAGGGGAAATCTCAGATAATAACTTAGGAGATATTAAGCTTTTCGCGGTAAACCTTAAGTCCGTATAAGATAACTTTATAACCCTTCGCTAGTCTTACAATTAAAAGTGTTAGATATTAACTAGGAAAAAGGGTTAAAAACTTTAAACTAGTTACTTGTTTTAATTTCGATTAATTTTAAGGCTTTTTAAACCCCTATTAATTAAGATAACTAAAATATACCGGCCAAGTTCGAATATAAAGTCCTAGTATTCCGTATTTCCGGAATCTTAACGGAAACGGTTTTAATTAAGTTACCCGATTTAAATAAAACAATCGGCCGAGTAAAATATATCGATACCTCCGTCGATATTAATAACTTATCCGAAAAAAATCGGGTTTTACTTTTAATTTTCGGATATAATTTAATTTAAAACGGCGGAAATAACCGATTTTTACGTAAACTTATATTAAAAAATATCCGGTTTATAAAAAAATTACTGGCAAAACTGGAAAATAACAATAACGGGTTTAAAAACGTTAAAGTTTAACTTTTAAATCGATACAAGCTGGAAAATTACGAACGATAGTTTATCCGGTTATTCCGGATTGCGAAAACCGTCCAGAATTCCGTTAAAAATAATTATTAATAGGGGCTATAAGGTTAGGGTTTGGTAAAACTTAGTAACCGATAACATAATCTATTTATTTGTTTAATTTAGTTTTACGGTTACGTCTTCTTTAGGGAGAACGATTAATTTTATAAGATAATAATATATTTATAATTATTAGTTTCTTAAGCGTAATATTTAATACAGGTTGTAATAATTTATAATTACTTTTAATCGTTATAATATAATATATAATATAGTTAAATTTTATAAGTTAAATTATGTTATATTAAATTTATTATATGGTTATTAATATATGTAAATATTTTAAGTTTAATATATTAAAGCGTAAATAATTATTATTAGTATTATAATAATATAACTTTTAAGATTTATTACAATTTTTAAAATATTTTTTTCTAATATAAATATAAAATATAATATTATTAACTTAAATTTAAAATTAAGATCTAGTTAAAGAACGATATTTATATTATATTATAATAATAAAAGCTTTGAAAATACCAGGTTTAAGTTACGTAATATTAATTAAAAGATTATAATAAAATAATTAAATATATGTTATAAAGTTCTTATTTATAAAATATTAAAGTTATAAATTATTTTATTTACTAATACTTTATTTGTATAGATTTATTTAATAAGGATATTTAATATTTAAAAAATCTATTATTTAAATTACTTAATAAAAAAGAATAACAAATTTTAAAATAAATAACGTAAAAACCTTAAATAAATTTATTATATAAGTTGAAAATTTCTAAACTTAAAGAAATAGAAATATATTTAAAAACGATCTATATTTTAAATTAGTTAATTAAATTTAATAAGTAATTTATCTTATTTATATTCTGACTTATTATTAACGTAGAAAAGTTGGATAAATTAAATAAGTAAAGAAAATACATTAAATATTATATAAATATATAAAAATTAACTATAAATATGGTATAAAGTTAATTATAAATATTATAAAAGGTATATTATTTATTAATTAAATTAAAATAATATAAATTTTAAATAACCTTTTAATTACGTATATATAAAATTATTAACATTTTATAAGAATATAGCCCCTTATAGCCAAGAAGACTAGGCTAAGATAGGACCCTATATAAATCCTGATAAGAAACTGTCTAACAATAGTTGCTAATACGACTTAAAAGGGGTTCGTAGCTTAGTAAGTTAATAATTAGTTTAAATATCTAATAATTGTATCAGCGACTTATTCGACGCCCGACGGGTTAATGGTTTAATTTTTTCGGGAGGCATATTTTCTAAAACAGACTAATTACTTGTTACGGGGGTGTTATGGGACTGATCACCCCTGTTATATGTTAAGTCGTACCAAAAATATGTACGTACCAGAATATCTAAAGGGCCAGAAAACCGAATAAATAGCTAGAAAGAACCGAATAAATAAATTTAAAGTTGCGCAAAATAACGCGCATGAGAAAGTTATACCGTTAGAAAGGCGATAAGACTAAAAATGAAAAGGTTGGAAGTTATAAAGGTCGCGCCTTAAACTTTTTGTTTTTGCGCTAATTAGCGTTACCTTAAAATTGCGATAAGGCTCCTCCTTTTAGCCTTAGCCAAATAGAGCTTAGCCAGAAACGTTACTGTCAGACTTAGTTAAGTACGGGTAATTACTATCAGGCAAAGAGATCCTGTATAGAAATCCGGTCGTACGGGAGGGTGACGTAATGGCCTTAGGAATTAAGGCCTTTAGGGAAGGGAGTAATTGTAAGAATATAACCCCTTATAACCAAGAAGATTAAGCTAGGACAGGACCTTATATAAATCCTAATAAGAAGCTGTTTAATAACAGTTGCTAATACGACCTAAGAGGGGTTCGTAGCTTAGTAAGCTAACAATTAATCTAAATAAATATCTAACATATTCGAATTTCTACTTAATTTATATATATAGTATTAATTTATTTATTAACTACGTATATAAAATTTTATATAACGTAACGGAAAAATACTTTTAAAAAAACTATTTCTTTATAATATTAATAAATAAAAAACGTATTATAAATTTTAAAAACGGTAATAAATAACTATATATACAAAGTTATTAATGTAACGGCTAAGCTAGTTAACTAACTATTAAACCAAGTCGTACGGTTTATATTAACAATTATATTACGGGAATCTAAGTAATAAAAATAACTTAGTTACGTCTGGTAATACCAAAAGTATTTTAAATAACCAAGTTATATTACAAGCTGGTAATATTTAAATTATAGGATTAATAAATATATATATCCTTTTCTAACTTATTAGCTTATTTGTAATAAATTAATAATCCAGCTTACTGGCTTATTCGTAATAAATTAATAATCCAGCTTATTAGTTTACTTATAATAAGTTAGTAATCCGTTTACGTAATTTAACCTATTTAGGTTCTGTTTCGGCTTATTAAGACCGTTTTCCAAACCTTCCTTTCCGTTAAGTTATAATACGATTTTTTTTTTTTTAAGATTTTTACCTTTAAGGATTTTTCTTTTTTATAAATCCTTATTTTATTATATTAAATCGTATTATTAAAAATCGTTCGCGCAAAACAAAATAACGTTATACTTTAGCTAATTTAATTAATTTGGAAAATTTCGAAACGATACCATATTTTTTTTATTCCTTTAAAGGATTTAATTATCAAATAATAACGGGGGTATTCCGTTATAAAAAGTACGTTTATTATAACCGTTTTTGTAATAGTACCGGTATTCCCGTAATGATAATTAATTGTTACGTCGCCGAGGCCCGTCGTTTAAAAAAAAAGGAACTTATCGTAAAATAAGCTTTTACCGAATTCTTAGTTCGTTTATTCCGTATACGTAAATAGCGTTAATAATATTAAACTTAAGATATTAAATTCGTAAACCGTACTTTACGGTTTTTAAATGAATAAAATAAATTTAACCGTTAAAAGTCGGAATTGGCGGTAATTATTTAGGTTTTTAGCGGTGTTAATATTATCGATTAGAACGTTATTAATTAAAGGTTTTTTTCTCTGGATAACGTAAATTAAAACGCGTTTATTGCTGGTTCCGGCGTTATTAATAGAAATTTTTTAATAAACGTTAAACGCTAGTAAGGTTTTTAGCAGGTTCTTAGATGTTTTCGGAATTTAAGTAATTTTTCTATTTAATTAAATATTAAATAAATCCTTTTTTTTTTTCTTATTTTAAATATTTTTTCAATTTCGTATATTTTTTTTTTCTTTTGTTTTTACGTTGTTTTGTATTATATATATTTTAATGGTATCCGCCGTTAATTCGAATAAAGAAATATAAAAAACTGGATAAAGTTTAATTTTAAGTAATAATTTTAATTAATAATTGTTTTTTAAGATTTTCTTAGTAATTTTATATGGGCCAATATATTTAAAATCGAATTTTTGATTTGGGCGTTTGGTTTTAATATTTTTAATAATTAAATAAATTATTTTTTTTTCCGAAAAAATTAATTTTTTTAACTTTTTTTAATTGTAATACTTATTTATTTGTTTGCGTACGAATTAAAGTTCTGTTTTTAGTTTTTAATATAATTATTTAAGTTATTCCGAAATAAAAATTACCTTAATATTAACTAATTTTTCCTTTCGTATTTCTTTATAAACTTCCGGGATAAAACCAAAATTAACGGTTATTAAAGTTATTTTAATATTATTATAATAACTGGTATTGTAAGTTAATTGTATAATAAGTAATTTTTTAACCTAATTATTTTGTTCGTAATTAATATAATATTGTAAATACGTTTTTAACGTTTAATTAATTTTTTCCGTTTATCCGTTTATTTATAATTTAAAGGCGTTTAATAATTTATAATTTAAACCGAATTATGTTATTAAACCCTACCAAAATTTTAAAGTAAAAGTTATGCCTTTATTTGAAATAATTTCTGCTGGTAATTTATATATATTATATATATATCGAAAAAAAACGTATATTATTTATTTAACGTTTATATTTTTATTATAAAGTAAAAAATAAAAAAATTTTGTAAATCGGTTAACGATTATAAAGATATTATTATAATATATGCTTATAACTAAATTTTTTAATAAAAGAAGTTTCGTAATAAAGTTAAATATAATTAAATTTTATAATTATTTAATAATTAATAATAATTATAATTTTCCGTAAAGTTTATATTATTTAATTTTTATTTTAACGTAAATATTATATTATTTTATAATTTTCTATACAGTTAACTTTATTTTAAAAAAATAATATATTCGTTTTATACGTTTTAAGGTTTTGTAAACCCCTAGGTATCCGTATAATTAATGTTTATATATTTTTCGTATTAAATTTTTTTAGTATTTTTATAATATATAGATTTTATTTATTTTTTGATTTTCGGGTAAGTTATTATAATACCGTTATATTTTTTTATGTATATTTAATACGGATATTTTGGTAATGTTAATATGTTATTATTATAAATATCTTTTTAACGTTTAGTTAAATATAGTTTATTATATTTTTACTTTAAAATCCTTTAAATTTAATCGTTTATTAAAAATATTTGTTTTACCGTTTTCCGATCCTTTACGATAAATAATAACGTAATTAAATTTTAAAAAGTATTTTACGTAACGTAATTATCGCCCGATTAATTTTTTTATAATTACGAAATAAAAGATATTCTTATAATTTATATATATTTTCACTTAATATTAATTTTTTTTAAAGTAATATTTAAATTTTTTCAAGGTTTTAACGATAGTTAGGAATTTTTTATCGTAAATAAAATAATTAAATTTAATATTATATAATTTATAAAAATAAAAAATAATAAAGTATAATTTTTCTTAATTATTTCGTTAATAAATTATTATTTTTAAAGTAAAATTTAAAATATCGGTTTCGAGTTTTATTAATTTATTTAAGTCGTATATTATTAAAACGGGTTTGTTAATAAAAGCGTTTTTTAATTATTAAAAGGCCTTTTTTATAGCCGGGACCTATACGAAATATCAATCCTTTTTAATAAGTTCCGTTAATAATATCGTAATCTTATTAAAATATCGTATAAATCGTCGGTAATAATTAGCAAATTTAAAAAAGGATTATATCTTTATAATATTAATAGGCCTTTTCCAATTTCGAATTATAATAATTTTTTTAAAGTCCATTTTGATATATTTTAAAGTGATAATATATTTTAGGTATTTAATTTCCTAAATATAAAAAATATTTTTTTTTACGTTAATTAAAAGATTAACGTTTTATAAAGTTTATAGGACCTTATAAATGTATTTTATATATTTTTTTTTTATTTTTAAATAAATAAGGATGTCGTCGAGGTAACATATAATAAAAATATTAAAATATTTTCGAAATATATAATTAATTATCCGTTAAAAAGTTATTAGTACGTTTGTAAATTTAAAAAGTATAACGAAATATTCGAATAATTCGTATTTTGTTTTAAAGGTTATTTTTTATTTATTTCCTGGTTTAATTCGAATTTGGTTATATTTTTTTTATAAGTTTAAAGTTATAAATTATTTAGTATTTCGTAATTGGTTTTTGATTTCGGTAATTAAGGGTAATAATATTTTATTTTTAATAATAATATTATTAAATTATCGATAATTAATAATAAATTGTAATTTCCCGTTTTTCCGTAATACGAAAAATATTAAATATTTTGTTAACGATTTAAAACGTTATATATATTTTTTTTGCAGTTTATTTTTTAAATAATTGCGAAAAACATATAACTTTGTTTTATTTAAATTATAGATAAAATAAAAGGTAATTATTTTGCCGTTTTTTAAAATTATTTTATAATTTTATTTGCTGTATTATAATAATTTCGTATCGAACTTTTCTTAAAAAAGCTTTTCGTATTTGTAATATCGTAATAATATTTTCGTTATTTATTTTAGTAATTTTTTAGATTATATTTGTAAATTATCGTTTATTTATCGAAATTGTATTCGGAAATTTGCGATAATGCGTTATATTTTTTTGTTATATTTTTTATTTTAAATATATTTTATTTTTTTGGGTAATAAGGTTTTTATTATGTTTTTATGCCGATATTTGTTATTTTTTTTAATTAAATGTTAAGATTTTATATCGTCCGTTTTTTGTTTTATATTAAAAAGTAAATAGAAATTTATTTAATTAGTTTTTTAGTTAATTAAAGGGTTATATTAACGTAATTATAGTTTTCCGAGGATTATGTTATATTTATTTAATAAGATAATATCGAAATTAATAATTTATTTTTTTTTTGATAAAGGTTTTAAGGTAATTAATTTCGCGTTTAATTTATTCGTTATTTTAAGCGAATTTTTAACCTTTGGCATTTTTAACCTTATAGGGATAATTTTTTTCTTTTTATAGTAGTTTTAATTAATTTATTATTTCCGGATTAATATAGTTTATAATTATCGTTTCGTAATTTATTATTACGGTATATTAGTTTTTTTTAATCCGTATTTATATGGTAATAATATTATTACCAGTAGTTCCGATCGTTACGTTTAAAGCTTTTTTAAGGTATTACGGTTTAATTTTTTTTTTTTTGCTTATTTACGGCTTTTTTATAAGTAACGTTATTTTTTTAAGGTTTATAAAAGTTTTCGTAATATTTTTTCGTTCCGATTATTTTATATTTAAAGTTTTTTTAATTATTTTTTTATGTATATTATTTATTTTTGTAATTATTTAAATTATTATCGGGTATCCGGTTATTCGTAGGTTTGTTTTGCGAAAGTTCCGATTGTTTTTTTGTCGGGTAGTATTATTTACGAATTGTCGTTTTTTTATTAATTACCGTATTTTTTTTTGTTTTCCGAATTTTACTGTTTTTCTTTAATAAAACTTTTAATTTTTTTTTAATCGCCTTTTTATTTTCTGGATCGGTGGTAAAAGCTAGTTGGATGCTTAAATTAGTAATGGTTCGTTAATAATATCTTTTTACCGTTTTTTGGATTAAATTTTTTTCGGTTTAATGGTTGTATTATCCGAAATAATAGAAAAGGTTTTTCTGTAAGTATAACTTTTTTGGTAGCTAGTTTTATAAAGTTATTTTTTGATTAATTTTATTTTAACTTACGAATAATCGTAAATATCGATATTATTGTTAATTATTTTTATTGGTTTTTTTTATTATTTAAAATTAAATTTTTGTTAGTATATTCGAGTTATACGTTAATAAATTATTTTTTTTTATTTTTGGTGGAATTAATATTTAGGTTTGTTATAATGAATAGTATGGATTTTTATATATCGTTCCGGTTTTTCTGGGTATAAGTTTTTTTTTTATTTATAATGTTTTTGCAGTTATTTTTGTAAAGTTAATTGGTTTTGTTTTTTTTGCTTTTTTTGTTAAAACTAAACGAATAATTTTTTTTTAATAAAGGTTTTTTATCCCGAATAGTCCTTATATTATTGTATTATTGTATATCGTAGTTAGACCATATTAATTAATTTTTTATTATTTTTTTTGTCGTTTTGTTATTGTTTTTCGGGTACGGGAGTTTAGTTATTTTATCGAAATTTTTTGGGTACCTTATATTTAAAGGCCTTATATTTTATTTTGTTATAATTGTAATATTTGAATTAAAGTTAATTTTATTATCGGATTGCCTTGATTTTTATAGGGCCTAGTTAAGTTCCGTAGGAAATAAAAAATGTAATACGTTTATTCCATTAATTAGGTTTATTAAATTTATGTTGTAAGGCGTATTAATTTTTTTTCTTTTATTATTTTTCAAACTGTCGATTGTCGATTTTTACCGTCTCGGTTATATATTTGTTTAAAAAAATTAATCGTTTTAGTTTAATTATTTTATTTTTAATATCGTTTTTTAATTTTTTATAAAATACGTTAATTAAGGTATCGTTTTTTTTATTTATTTATTTTATTTTAATTATTAAGTTTCGGAACTTTATTGTATATTTAAATGCTAATTTTTTTTTATCGTAATTATAAAATTTTTTATATAACAATACGTTTTTTATTAAGGTTGTTAAAATTGGTTTTTAACTTTTTTTCGAAGTTAAAATAATAAGCGAAAAATTTTTTAATAAATATTTTTTTATTGTTTTCCGTTTTTTCCAGGTAATTTCTTATGGTTAGTTCGAATTAATTAAACGTATTTCCGGTGAGAAACGCCGTAACGGTAAGGATTTTGTTTTCCGGATTATCGAAAGTTAAAAACCGTAAATATATTCGTACTTAAATAAGAAAACTTTAAACATTAATTTTCCCGTTATAAAGTTAAAGCTTTGTAACCTTAATTTTTAAAGTATTAAGGTTTTTTTTAATTATTTCCTTAAGTTGTAAAATTTTTGCTTTTAATTTTTTAAATTTATTTTGGGATAATTAATTTATTATATTTTTTCCGGTATTAAAAGTTATTTTAATAATTTAGGTAATTATTTAAAGTTTAGTAATATTATTAAATAAGAACTTGTAACGTATAATAGTTAAATTAATTAATTAATTATTAAACCAAGTTGTACGGTTTATGTTAACAGTTATATTACGGGAATTTAAATAATAAAGATAATTTAATTACGTTTAATAATATTAAGGGTATTTTAGGTAACCAAGTTATATTATAAATTAGTATTATTTAAATTATGGGATTAATAAACGTATATATCTTTTTTTAACTTATTAACTTATTCGTAATAAGTTAATAATTTAGTTTATTAGTTTATTCGTAATGAGTTGGTAATCCAGTTTACTGGCTTACTTGTAGTAAGTTGGTGATCCGTTTACGTAATCTAACTTACTTAGGTCCTGTTTCGGCCTATTAGAACCGTTTTCCAAGACCTCCCTTCCGTTAAGTTATAACAGTTAAGTTTAAGCCGTATTATCTAGGCTAAGCTAAAGATATAAAGTAATTACATTAATAATTAATACGATAAATACTTTACCTAATATCTTCGAATACGGTAACTATTAATAGTTTTTACGGTAACGATAAATTATATTTCGGTTGCGAAAAGCCTTATTCCGAAGCTAATTACGTAATACCGATAAACTTCGACCTTAATAAATCTTATACCCTTTAGTTAATTTAATAAGGGGAATCTTAATAACCTAGGAAATATTAAACTTTTCGCGGTAAACTTTAAATCCGTATAAAATAGCTATTTTATAACCCTTTGCTAATTTTATAACTTCTTTAATTTCGATTAATTTTAAAGCTTCTTAAATTTTTATTAATTAAGATAACCAAAATATACCGGCCAAGTCCGAATATAAAATCCCAGTATTCCGTATTTTTAAAATCTCGACGGAAACGGTTTCGATTAAATTACCCGATTTAAATAAAATAATCAGCCGAATAAAATATATTAATACCTTTGTTAATATTAATAACTTATCCGAAAAAAATCGGGTTTTATTTTTAATTTTCGGATACGATTTAATTTAAAATGGCGGAAATAATCGATTTTTATATAAACTTATACCAAAAAATATCCGGTTTATAAAAAAATTATTAACAAAATTAAAAAATAATCATAACGGGTTTAAAAATATCGAAATTTGACTTTTAAATCGATATAAATTAAAAAACTACGAACGATAATTTATCCGGCTGCTCCGGATTACGAAAACCGTCCAGAATTCCGTTAAGAATGGTCGTTAATAAGGGCTTACATAACTGGGCAGTTTATAAAATTAGGGTTTAGTAAAGCTTAACAACCGATAATATAATCTATCTATTTATTTAATTTAGTTCTACGGTTACGTCTCTTTTATGGAGAAAATAACTATATATAAAATTAATTAATTAGGTTTTAAAGTTTTTAATTATTTCTAGTTCCTATTTACTTAATTATAGTCGATATAATAGTAAAGTTAATACTTTAAGTAAATTTAATTTTTCTAAGCTAGCGCTAGGTAGAAAATTTACGTTATAAGTTAAATTCGAACTAGTTATCTTTTACGGTTAATTATAACAAAGACTTTAAGCTTATAATAAATAAAAGAAATATTTAAGGTTACGATTATTATACTATTAAAATTAAAATATTTAATTATATACTTAATTATTAAATTACTTTTTACTTTATATATTAATAATATTATATTATTATATAATATTTATAAAAGTAATAAACGTATATGTTTTGTAAATTTAATTTAATATTTTTATTTTCATTTGTTACTGCATATTTACCTCTTTAGATTTAAATAGGTCTTAATGCCAAGAAACATCTAAGTCGTGTAATGCTATGATCCCCTCGGGTCTTGTCTCTCGCGCCCCGACCGTCTCGCCTGGGCCGGGCCCTGTTGCGTTACACCATACTACGGCATCCAGCAAAGTTTTAACACACTGTCATGTAGAAATATGTCCAACTAATAGCTACGCTTTACAAATTAAGTATAATGTTTACCTAGGTTGACTGCAGGTGCATACGACAAATTGCTGCCCTTTTGCGACTTTTAACCTAGGCTGCTAGGGTAAGTTATTACTAGGTGGGCCTCCTGACCTACATACCTAGCAGTGTGCTAAAAGTTACCCCTAACGCCATATTGCAGTAGGACTCACGAGCCGCTTTGCCCCAGGCCGGGGGGTCCCCCCCGCACCCTTAACGGTTAACCAGGCCGAAACGTTTGGTAGGGCTAGCTTCCAAGGCTTCCAGGGCTTCAGGGTAACACTAGGCCTTATTAATTAGCCAGGGTTTAAGACACGGGCCGATACACAACGGCGGCATGGTGCGTTTAACTTTATTTCCCTATTTTAGACGTAGTAAGATATAAACATGGAAGTCGGTTTCTTTAGAAGCGGATGTTCTACACAATACCCATCGTCCCCCACGTTCGCAAGCTCGTTACCTGAAAACGGGGGCATTGGGTCAAATTGAAGGAATAAACTAACTTTGGCCTCGGCTTCGTCTTCGGCTTCGGCCCGCCTGTCCCCTACTTGACGCCATTTCCTCACATTCCCATACGTCCACCGGGCCTTCTGTCTAACTTCGGGCAGAGCTGGGACATCAGCCGGGTCAGGCACACAAAGATGCTACCCCCAGGCACCTCCCGGCCGTGGTGATCTAGGCGGCTGCCGCCGTCTTTTCGGTGATGTAGCTGGCCTTCTTCTGTCTAACTTCGCGGGGTGCCGGTCTACCTTTTGTGGTAGGCGTGGGCTCAGGCGCGGGCGTGTGACGGGGCGCGGGCTTGGGCCACGGCGGTGGTTCTTCTCTGTCTGGACCCCGGTGTCCGTCCTCGGGCTCCCTGCGGCTCGGATGCCTTCTCTGCCGCGAGGTCCCGACCTCTGCACCAGCTGCTGGGTCAGGTCCACAAATGTGTGGCCCCCAGGCAGCTCCAGACCGTACGGGTCGAGGCGGCGGCCGCCACCTCTCAGATGGTACAGCTGGTCTTCTTCTGTCTCACTGGGCGTGGAGCTGGTTCTGCCTTTTGTGGTAGGCGTGGACACAGGCGCGGGGCGTTGACTTGGCCTGCGACGATGTTAGCGATGCCGCTGGGATTCCGTCTCTTTTCACCTTCTTTCCGTTGCCTCACCATCTCTTTCGTCGGCCGTCCCAGCTTTGACTTTGCCTTGTACGACGGGCTTCGAGATGCCGGCTAGGGTGCAGGCGAGCTTTCGTGGTGATAGGAGCCATGGTATCTGCGTGATTCGTATGTGTGTGTATGACGAATACAGTGGATGGGAAGGTGTTTTATAGGTAGATGCACTCCGGAATATATTACATAGTTGGATGGGAGAAGAGAGGTTGGAGAAGATAGGTGGGAGTAGAGGGGTGGGAGAAGAGGGGTGGGAGAAGAGAGGTGGGTGAAGAGAGGTGGATGATGAGAGATGAGGGTTTCACCTTCTTTTTTGTTTTCAACTCTGTGACGTGGGTAACTCCTGTTTGTTATGCCTGAGGATCATAAGAAACTTTTGCATGTACCTCCCCTTCGATTATGCACTGATTTTGCATACAAACTTTAACCAGGTGTATCGTCCGGTACGCTACTTCACTATTTTCATTATTTGTTAATTGCTTAATTAACAATAACGGCCACCTTCCATCTCCATTGTTTAATCGGTACCCTTTATCCTAATCGCCTTGTCATCACCCCCAATCATCAATATCTTCATTTGTCGCGGGTATATATAACGCTATTGCTAGCAACGCGACAGCGGAGTCGGTTTTGCGACATCCCTAATCCATGAGCTTACCCGCCGACATGGAATCGAACTTGCGCGGAGCTCGGTTTGTGCGTCAAGCACAAAGAGTACAAGAACATGCCCATCACACACGGCTACATGCCTTACACGGTAATGACCTCTTTCTCGACCCTTCCCGCAATGACATCCCTCGAGACCCCTCTCGTAACGACATCTCTCGAAACCCTCCCCGTAACTACGTCCCCCGAGGCCCTTCCCGCAACGACAATCGCCACCGACCCTATCCGGCAGGTCGCCCATCGCGCCATTATACCGGGTCAGCGCCTCGTAACGCGGGGCCTCAAGGCATTTCGCCGCCGCCGCCACCGCCTCCGCCGAAACCCAAGAAGAGACGCATCTACATTAACAGAGAACCCCCCGAGGGCGCGTGGGTGCCGCAACCTCGCGGGGCTCCTGACCGCCCGCCGCTTCCCTTGAACAGAAACTGGATCTTCTGTATGAACTGCGGGAGGATGCACGATCCCGCCCTCTGCCGCGGCCCGCTCGACAAAAGGGGATTTGTGAACAACTGCGGGATTTGCGGCGGCCGACATCTAGTCGACGACTGCCCGTATAAGACCGAGGAGCTGCTGGAATACGTCCTGTGGTACTGTCGCCAGGGACTGCCTCCGTTCGCTACCAGGATCGACCTCACCCACCTCCCGGCGGTCGAAGGACGACACGTGCTGGCGGTCATGCCCTGCACGATGGCCAGGGCGTTAAACTTCGACGCCGAACGCCGCGCCGAGCGTGCCGACGAGTGTTACGAGTGGAGAGTAATCGAATACGGAACTCTGCCACCGCCGCATGTCATGGCCAGGCAGCTCCCCTACTATAAGGAGCTGGGCCGGCCTAGCCACGGACCCCCTGCTACCCTCGCTCCAAGGCAGACCCAGCAGGAATCGGGAGCCGGCGACATCGAGACCGAGTCGGAGGGGACGGAGCTGAGGGGGACGGAGCTGAGGGGGACGGAGTTGAGGGGGACGGAGCTGAGGGGGACGGAGTTGAGAAAGGAGCAGGAAGAGGACGAGAGACAATCTCCTGCCCAGCCGGTCGACGGGCAGCCAAGGCAGGGCACCATTGGTCGCCTGAGAGACTATCTAGGACTCTGAGAGGGGGTGCCCGACGTCTCACATACTGGGGAGCAGCTGCACAGCTCCTGGGGCCTTGATTGATCACATTGATCCCACTTGGAGTAGGTGATCCACTGGTACAGGGTTCCGGAAAGGATCAAAGCTGTTCCGAATGAGGGCCCTTTTCCGTGACACACTCCGTAATCTTTCTGTTGCTATAACAGAAAAAATCACCCCATAGGTAGCCCTTAGATCCAGCGCTCCTAAAAAGCTAGCTCGCAGATTAAATGATTTGTATATATAGCGCTTCTGTTACCTCTTATCTAAAGAACCGGCTCCCGGAGATTAATCTTTAAGGGCACATGGCGATGCTTTTTTAGTTATTACCTTAAGTGTTTTTACGCGCGGATTCGTTCTGGTTAAAAATATATATATTGTCACGGCGCAGGATACAGTCCTAGAGGCAAAGCTCCAGCATGGGCCACCTGTATTGTAAAATACTAAGCTGGAGAACAATAGAGAGAAAGGGAAGCTCAAATCTCTAAATAGATACGGAAAAGTGGTCTGTGCCTACCAATTCCTATTTTTTAAGGTATCAGCCAAAATATTTAAAGAGATTTGCTATTTGTGCTGTATCCCCCTTGCTATTCGTACTGTGTGCCCTTCCTTTCAGCTAATATACACCTGGCATAGCTGTTAGTTTTTAACTAGTTTTACCCCTAAGATTCCGTTTTATTAAAAAGTAAAAAAAATAGATCTAATTTTAATTAATTTCGTATATTATTACATTATAATAATAGCTTTAATTAAATCTTTATAAGTAAAGTTGTTAGGTTTAAGCCGTATTATTTAAGCTAGGCTAAAGATACGAAATAATTATATTAATAATTAATACGATAAATACTTTATTTAATATTTTCGAATTATCGGCAGTTAGTGCTTTAAGATGATCACGGCTGGTAGGCTTAGGTTAAAGAACGTTATCTGGGACACCCTTTATTATAAAAGAACTTTTTAAACATGGATTATATATATAAAAGCAGCTCGCCCTAAACGTTTTTAGTTTATAAAATTATTAATATAAAGTTTTGCATTAATATTTTGCATTTAATTATTATAACTACTAACATAATAGCATTTTCTGGTTAATTAATAACTTAGTACGTTATACGAAATAATTATTTACAGGTTAAATTAATAAAAAAAGTACAAGATTTAAAAAAAAATCGTTTAGCTAACGATTCGAAAAAAAGTTAGGCAGTTGACGATAATAAGCAAATAACAAAACTCTAAGCAGTTCCCTGCTAAACAAAATAACCTATCCGAAACCTTATTTCTTTTTCCCTAGCTAAAACCTTCTTATAATAAGGATATTCCCCAGGACGAATTTTATAATAAAGAAAAAAAAAAAAAAAATAAAAGCTTATATCAAACAGGGCGGCAGAAAAAAAACATATTTTCGGGACGTCTTAAACCGATTTAAAACCTTTATTTAAAAATAATATATTATAACGGACCTAAATAAACTTTATACATCCCTAAGTACTAATATAAACGGCATTAAACGTAACGTTAAAATACGAAAAAATAGGTATCGGTAAATCGAAAAAAAAATTAAAAAACTAAAACTTTAAAACGAAAAAAATAATAATACCATAAAGTGTATAAATACCATAATAATACAATTATTAAATACGTTTTAATTTAAAACGCGAAGTTTTAAAAATTTGCGTAATACGAATATATAACTAAAAACATTACAAAACGTACCGTTTAAAATGAAGGTTAATAACTTTAAAAAAATACTTATTACATTAAAAAACGATATAAAGAAAATTAACTTATTAAGAAAAAACAAAACGAAACTTAAAAAATAATTTACAAAAAAACCTAACCTTCCGAAAAGAAAAAAGAATAACACGCGATAACCCCGATAATTTAAATAATTCCCCTAGCATCCTTAGTAACTTTTCGAGCCCTAATAATTTAAATAGCTTTAATAAATCAGGCGTTTGCTTGAAAAACAAAGAAAAGGATTTTAAAAAATTTAATAATGCAAATATAAAGTTAAGTTAAAAATACTTTAACTTTTTACTAAATAAGGAAAATTACTTAGCAGGTTAAGCTAATTAAAAACTTTAAAGTAATGCCTTAAATCTTACGATAAAAAAATTAATTATAAAAATAGGATAAAACTAAGTTAACTAAATTAACTTTATTTAGCGAAAGTTATTATTAAAACCTATAAAAAAGTATCCTTAAAGTTAATTACAAATATTAAAAAAGGTATGAAAATGTTTAAGGACGTTTCGAAAAACTTATATAATAACAGATAAAACTAGGTAAAAGTCCTTTTAAAAAAAAACTTAGTAAGGTTACCTGTAATAAAAAAAACCCGGTACAGTTTATTATTAAATTTTAAAAGCTTTTCCGTAAGGTAAAAAGCTATAATATACAACTTAAAACGAAGGAACAGATTACTATATTCCTTACTGCTATAAAGAACCGCGCTGGTAATTAATACAAAACTATTTAATTAGTACTATAGCAAACGGATTACTTTTTTTAACAGCTAATCGACGACTTTAATAACGAATTCCATAACCGATTTAATAAAAAAAAATAATAACAAACGGTCCGCTAATATACAAAAGGGTAAAAAAAATAAAAATAACAATAACAACTTCCGATGTTTCGGTTGATTTTAAGAGACAGCTGGTTCAAATCCAGCTTGGGCCACCGTTCCTTTAGGTGACGCCAGCCTAGAAGGAGCTAGACCAATTGGGGCTTCGGCTCCGCTACCGTGTCGGCGACAATTGAGGGGTGGCTGGGGTTTAGAACCAGTTACGATTGGGGGCGCTGGGAACCAATTAATTAATCGGGTATATCTTATCGTCAGTTGCCGTGTGTTACATGACCCGCATTACGTTTTTCCGGCCCTTGGCTAAAAAGGGACGGTTTTTAAGGGGGTGCTCCCCGGTTGCGTTTATGCAATCCTTCGTATACGTACTTAGTGAATGGATCAGCTTCCTGTACAGCTAGCTAGATACCTCAATCGCACTTTACCTTATAATAACTTCCGAAATAACAAACCTATATAAAACAAAAACGAAAAACCACTTTACTTTAACTATAACAAATATAAACACTTAACGAAAGACTACCTTAAACCGTAAAAAAACGGCAAAGATTAAAAAAAAAACAAGGCTAAAATAATAACTAACGTAATAATAATAATAATAATAATTAAAACAACCAAAATAACAACTTTCGTAATACCCGTAACGGTAATTAAAGTAAAAAGCAATTTATTTTTAAAAATTTAAAAAACTTATACCGTTTAAACGGAAAAACCTTTAACGCTTACGTTAACGAATAACAACTTTAAAACCTTATATAATAATATAACAAAATAGTTTAAAAAATAACGTAAGGAATTATAAGGGTTAAAAGCTTTAAGTTATAGGTAACTTAAAACCTTAAGCTATAAAGAACCGATTATTTTAAATTACGGTTACAGGCAACCGAAAACCTTAAAATTATAGAAATTAACTGCCCTAAAACAATTAAAACGACAGTTATAAACAGTATTATATTTTTGTATATATATTCCTCTATAAAAAACGACAAAAATAAATTATTTTAGGATTTAAAATTAAACGTTAATATTACTAACAACATCGGCAACTTCGAGAAAAACTCGGTATTAAACATCAAATTTAAGGGAATTTACATTATAATAAACGGAGCACCTATAACTACTACCTTTATCGATACTGTAAAATAACCCTTAAAAAGCCCTAATAAAAAAATAACGAGATTACAATAAAATATACGTTATATTTTAACGATTTTCCCTTAAAGGTATTTTTTAGAAAAATATTTTATAAAAAAAAAAAGCTACCTAAATAAAAATACCTTGGTTAGCCCTAATAAATCTAAATTAATAACTATTAACGTTCCCCGAAAAGGATTTTTCTTATAGCTTTATAAAAAGCCGGAGCTTATTATTAAGAACTTAAAGTCCTTAAATAATAAGGATTATTAATAAGGATATACACTAAGAAAGGCATTTGGTAAAAAAAATAACGGTAACCTAGTTAATAACTTAAAAATAACCTTTATAAAGTTACTTAAAAACGGAAAAATCTTTATAACAAACAAAGTTATAAAGAAAATTATCTTTTAATACCGCCGCCTTTATTATCCCAGCATTAAACGATTAATTTAAACTATTAAAAGGTTTACGGGAATAAATTTAAACCCTAACGATATAAAATCGCTCCCCTACATAACCTATAACAAAGGAAAAATACGGAAAATACCGTTTACTAACGTACAGAAAAAAGCAATATACGTAAAAGAAATCACTTAATATAATATAAAAACCGTTAAACTTATCAATATCGAAAATAACGGCTATTTCGGGTTTATTACAAACAACTTATTACGTTACAAAAAATACTATTCGTTTAAAACTAAGGACGAAGTATAACAAAATCTATATACGTATATTACCCGGATATTTAAACGTTTAAAAACGTTACTACCAAATATAAAAGGCAGAAAAAAAAACGCAAATCTTACGTTTTAATAACGGTAAAAAATTCGGTATAATAATTATTAAAAACTTCTACGCAGTAAAAGTTATTAAATTAATAATTTTTAACGCTTAGAACTAATATCAAAATAAACTTGCAAAACGAAAAAGATAATTCCTTTAAAACGAAACACACGTAATTACGGCCTAAATAAAAATACCGATATATTTCTAAAACCTTATAATAAAAATAATAACGTATACCGTTAATAAAACTAAATAATTAACAATAAAAAACGTAATACCGATCGAATATTTTAAAAACGTATTTAAACCTAATGGGTTTTATAAGCCTAATAATAATTACTTTCGGATTTTTAATAATAAGTATATAATCCTAATCGATAAGAATTATAGAACTAAATTAGAAAAACTGGTAGCCCGTAAAGTAAAAAAATACAATTAAGCTACCAAAAGATATATAACTATAAGGTATAATTACTAAAAAGCGACAAACTATTAATAATACTACATATCACTATTTATAAAAACCTGGAAAACCAGGATAACCTTTTAGTCCGAAAAATATTATTCGGTTATTCCCGTAGCCCGTATAAAAGCGATTAAAATACTGTTAGAAACAAGGTATTAAAATAAAAAAGTAAAAACGATAACGTCGTTTTAAAGGACGATACGGACCAGGAAATTAAATAAATTAAACGAAAAAAAAGATACCCGAAAAAGATAATCCCCGAATTATACGCTTTGAAAACCTTAGACGAAGTACCAAAACTAATACGTAAACTAAAGTTAACTTTAACCCAAAAAGGTAATAATAATAACCCCTTTTATTTTTACTTATTATTATATATTAAAAATTAAAACGAAAACGGTTACAGGTTATACGCTGTAATAAACGACGGTTTATTATTAAAAAAAAGCTATAAAAGGTTCAAAACGCGAAATATAACTTAAAGCTATTTTTATTAAAATTAGAAAAAACCTTTAACGCGGAATTTTCTGTTTTATATTAAACGATAAGGTATACGGGCACCTAGTAAATGCAAAATAAATGCTAAAAAAGAAATATACGTCTACAAAAAAGCTAAAAAAATACAAAGCCCGTATTTGCATTAAGGGATTTACTTAACGGAAAGGAATTAACTATAATAAGATGTTAACTAACATTACAAAGGTTATATACTGGAAAATCTTAATAATGATAGCTATTGCCCTGGGCTAGCATATATTTCAAATCGATTTTATCGCGGCTTATTTAAACAACAACCTAAAGGAGGATATTTATATAAAGCTTTTTCCTATATTGAAAAAGTATTTCGACGTATACCCGAACAACAAAATAAAATACCAATTCTCCTTTAAAAAAATTATTACACTAATAAACCCCCTATACGGCTTAAAGTAAACCGGAATTACTTAATAGGAAAAAGAAAAAAAAATATTCGCAAAACAGGGTTTTCGCCCGTTAATTTCGGACGACGTATTATAATCCGAAAATAGGAAACGTTATCGCTTCATACGTAAATAACTTCCTATTTTTCGGCCTTAATAGATAACGTCTTAAGGATATCGCTAAAAGGATAACTAAAAATATATTTATTAAAAACCTAAAGGACGTTAACTGGTACCTAGGCGTACGAACCGTCCATTCCTTATTAACGGGAAATATTAAGCTGGATTAGTAACAATACATTAAAAAATTACTGAATTAATAGGATTAAACGTTATACAGAAACAATTTACGCTGTTTATTAAGGATTACTTAAAATACGCCGTAAAAAATAAAGGCGTAATTAGCAAAAAAAAAAAAAAAAAAAACGTACGAATATGTAAACCTTATAAAGAAATTCAATTTTTTCAATTATATTAACAGACCAAATACAACATTTGTAACGTTAATTTAGGCTAGGTTTATAAGTAACCTATTATTTAAATACCAGAAATACATTAAACGATTACCGTAATACTTGAACGGGACGGTAAATCTATCTTTTCGGTACCAGAAACTGGAAAATTACCCGTACCGGAAATATAATAACCTAAGCTTATTCGAAATAATAAATATAAATTTTATAAATAGTAAATTAATTAAATCTATAATAAGCTGCGTATTTTTTAGGGTTAAGGCGTCCGTATTATAAATTTTAAAGTTATAAGGCGTTATTACTAAATGTCGCAGAAAAGGGCCCCCCTAGGAGCTATAAGGATCACTCGGAACAACGTTAATCCTCTCCGAAGCCCTATATCAGTAAATCATATACGCCATATAGGCTTACCGTTTTTAACTTCTTAATTATCAATATTAACTCTCTTAAAAGCTGCGCAGCTGCTCCCTAGTAAATATAACAATTATAAGCCCGGTAGCGCTACTACTTAAAATAATTTCGATCACTTAGTTAAGGAATACATAGCTCGTCCGTTTTTTTTAATTAATTCTTTTTATTAGATCTTTATTTTTCGTTCTTACTAATCCCGTTAATTAAGCCAATATATCGATCAACTCATCCCAGTCCTCCGTAATCCCTATTACCGGAAAAAAACTTCGTAACCGTAATACGTAACCTAATTAATATACGCAACTTTGTTATTACGTTCGTTTCCGAAATATATAGCGATATATCGACCCTAATACCGCAAACGCTCCGTACCTAAGTTCCGCAGCGCCCTTAACGACGCCGGCAGTATTTACTACGACGTCCGCAATATCCGCTGTAACGGGTAGTTCGGGCGAAACGTCCTAAAATAAACCTTAAGGCAAGCCCTAGGGTTTAAAGGAATAAGTTATATTATCGTCCCGATATACCTCGTTATAGAACTAAATCAACGTTATAATAAATAACGAAATCCTTTTGTCGTACTTATAGGAATTAAATTTTTTTTATCCCGACAATAATCCTTCGATTTAAAAAATTGTTCGGTTATTAAAAAGAAAGTTTACCTTTATTAACGAAAATACGGTAAATACGGTACGGTTTTAATATATTACCGTTTTGAAATTAATTAAAGTAAAAATACCTCCGGCAAAATAATACGGCATATAATATAATACGTACATTCGCGCTTGAACTTATAACATCCCCGAAATTTAAAGGCGTCTAACGGTATAACAATTCTTATTCGTTATCGTCCAGTAAATAAACTTAACATAAATTTAGCGTAAATTAACAAAGCTTATACGCGTTAAAGTATTTAAAATACCTATTACGCCGTTAAAAAGTTACGGAAAGTAATATTTAACGTTTATATATTAACGGAAATAACTTAAATAAAAGGAAAAAAATTCCGTATACGTAACCCTAACGCAAAAAAACTTACCGGAAACGTTAAGTTATCGCTACTCTTATTTAATTACTAAAACGTTAATGTATAGTTAAGTTCCGGAAAAATATTATAAACTTAAAATAACTTTCGGCAAAGCTTTTCCGTTAAGCGTAACGCGCTTAGCAATCGGAAATAACTAACTTAAGCGTATAAAAAAATACGTAAAGTTAAATAAATAAAAAACAATTCGTAAGCAGATAAACAAATTCCCAAACGCTTTTTTTAAACTTACGTACGGCAATATCATTACCTAGGGAACTTATGGGATACGGCCGGAACGTTTCCTTTTCCCCTATTTATTTATTAATAACGGTAAATACCTAAAATCGGATATACGGTATTTTATTACTCTTTATTTTCACCCGAAAAAGCTGCCCGTAAAAACGCCTAGCGCGGCAGTTAAAAGTTATATATATACACCTTTTCGACCCGATAAAGTTTGCCCGTAAAAACGCTTAACGTAATAATTGAAAAGGGACCTTATATATTTTTAAAAGATTAATCCCCGGAAGCCGGTTCCTTAAATAAGGGGTAATAAAAACGTTACATCTACGAACTATTTAATTATTATTCGATAACTTTATTTCCTTTATATCTAACTTCCTAAAAGCGTTAAATTTAAGGGGTGCCTATAGGGTAATCCTTCTGTTATAGAAACAAAAAGATCAGGAGGTATATCGCAGAAAAGGGCCCCCTTAAAAGCTATAAGGATTACTCGGAACAACGTTAATCCTTTCCGAAACCCTATATCAGTAGATCACATACGCTATATAGGCTCACCGCTCTTAGCTTCCTAGCTATTAATATTAACCCTTTTAAGGCCGTATAGCTGCTTCCTAGTAAGTGTAACACTAAATATATTATTAAAGCAAAATACGTAAAAGCAAAAATAGCTACAACGGAAGCAGCTAAGATCAGGAATTTTCTAACAAAGCTAAAGCTTATACCTAAAAGCCCTATTTCTATCCTAGAAAATAATATAAATACGTTAAAGTAAGTAACAGAAATATAGGTAATAGAAAAAAGCGCCATATTCGACTAGAATACTATTACGTACGTTAAAAGGTACAAAAAAGTAATATTAATTTTTAATATATAAAAAATAAAGATAACCCAGCAAATAAGCTAATAAAGCCCCTTAATAAGGCTAATTTCGAGCGATTTATGGCGAATTTAAGATTAAAAATGATGTAAAACGAGTTAGAAAATATTTAAAGTTAACAGATATAAGGGTTTAATAACCGAAATTACTTAAAGTAAAAGGGCATATTAGCAGTTAGTATTTTGAAATAATTACGGCTAATAGGTTTAGGTTAAAGAATGTTACTTAGGATACCCTTTATAATAAAAAAACCCTTTAAATATGGATTATGTATATAAAGGCAGCTCGTCTTAAACGTTTTCAGTTTACAAAATTATTAATATAAAGTTTTACGCTAATATCCTGCATTTAATTACTGTAACTGCTAATAGGAATATAGTAATTATTAATAGTTTTTACGATAATGATAGATTATACCTTAGTTACTAAAAGCCTTATTTCGAAGCTGACTATTACGTAATACCGACAAATTTCGACCTTAATAAACCTTATACCTTTTAGCTAGTTTAGTAAGGGAAATCTTAAATCATGACTTAGAAGATATTAAGCTTTTCGTATTAAACCTTAAGTTCGTATAAGATAGTTGCTTTATAACCTTTCGCTAGTTTTACAATTTCTTTAATTTCGATTAATTTTAAGGCATTTTTTTAAACCTTTATTAATTAAGATAACTAAAATATACCGGCCAAATCCGAATATAAAGTCCTAATACTTTGTATTTCCGGATTTTTAACGGAAACGGTTTTAATTAAGTTATCCGATTTAAATAAAATAATCGGCCGAATAAAATATATCGATATTTTTATCGATATTAATAACCTTTTCAAAAAAAAAATCGGGTTTTACTTTTAATTTTCGGATACGATTTAATTTAAAATGGCGGAAATAATCGATTTTTACATAAACTTTTACCAAAAAATATCCGGTTTATAAAAGATTTACTGGCAAAACTGGACGATAATAATAACAAGTTTAAAAACGTCGAAATTTAATTTTTAAATCGATATAAGGAAAATTATAAACGATAGTTTATCCGGTTATTCCGGATAACGAAAACCGTTTAGAATTCCGTTAAGAATAATCGTCGATAGGGGTATAACTGGGCAATTTAAAATTACCTTAGAATAAAACGCCTATAAAAAGGTTAGGGTTTAGTAAAACTTAATAACTAATAGCACAATTTATCTATTTATTTAATTTGGTTTTATAATTACGTCTTCTCTAAGGAGATTAAATCTTTATATATATTATATTAATTTTTAATAAAATAGTAAATTAACTTAATTAATAACTTAATTAAATTAACATTTTTATTATTTTTTTAAAAATACCGAAAACGTTATAATTTAAATAATACATTATTATTATAAAAAAATTCTTATAATTATTAGAAAAAGATTATAATTATAATTATAACTATAATTACATTTAAAAGTTAACAGGTAGCAGATTTATAGCGGCTGTAAGCAGCTGTTAAAAGTAGAACATAGTACGAATAATAAGGAGGATAGTGTCAGCTAGTAGGAGGTACTAAACGCACCCTATATACGGAAAGGGTCCTTTTGATCGGAAGATATATGTTCCGTTGCTAGGCTACATAAAAGCTGTACGCGTACGAAAAATATACGCAAGTTAGCCTAATATAATAACACAACTAATATCCTCTATATCTAACAATTAAAAGTTTTATTCGTTTAATTCGCGTTATTATCAATTAATTAATTATTACTAAGACGATATAGGCTGTATATTAATAATAATTATTCGTATATTTTATTAATTATAATAATAACGGTATCGTTAACGTCCTCTATTATCTATAACGGACTTAAGAACTAAAACCGTTTTAAAGGCGAATTCCAGGTTAAAACGTACGTCCTTGATATATAAAATTATATCGATCCTAATTAATTACTTCCGTAACCTATTAAATTAACAAAACCTGATATAACCTCGTATCTAAAACGACAAATCTGTTATACGATACGAACAAATACCCTTAGCGGTTTCTTAATTACATTTACATTTTCCGGAAAAACCTATAAAAAAATCGATTATACCAATTACTTAACAAATATCCTTAAAATAATAACCGAAGGTAAATAAGTTTACAATCAGGACTTTACGGTATATACTTATAAAAATCGTAAATACGATACCTTTCGAAAAAATAATAACGACTTTACAAAATAAATTCTGGAATTAATATTTCTAATAATTAAAGAAATAAGCTTTCTTTCATGAAAGAACTTACGGAAATAATATGCCAAGTTAATTAAATCCGGCAAGGTATATAACAGCAAGTTTTTAATTAATATTTAACGAAAATACCGCAAAAAATTAAAGCAAACCTTAAAGTTAGTAAAGAAGTTAAACGAATAAATTATAAAATAACAAAAGGTTATAACATAGGGATAATAATATAAAGTTCCAAAAACGAAAACAACGATTATATAGGTTAACGACTTATATACAGTATTAGCTTTTATTATAAGGACTTGGATAATTATATTCTAAATAGTAAAAAAAGCTAAAATTAATAACGGCACAATCAGCTATTAAAAAATAACGGCCAACCTTTTAAATTACTGGACTATAACCTATTTATAACCTATATCGAAAAATATTAAAATAACGTTTCCAACGTTTTACGAGATACTTACGGATTTTTCTAATTAAAACGATCTTAATTAGGAAAAAGCTAAGGATAACCCTTAACTACGAGGGAGAACCCCAGGGCGTAAGCCGAAACAAGGCGGTTATAGAGGTTCCTAAACGGGCTAAAATAACAGCAATAATAAGCAAAAACGCTAAAAGTTAAATACATAAAAAATTCGGTATAAAACGTACCAAAACCTAACGCATAAATTACCTTAATACTATTACGCATTTTTTAATAAAACTCCGTCAAAATTTAAACTTAATAAAAAAGTTTTAATATTAATCCAAAACCGAATTACCTCCGATTAATCTTTAAAGGAAAAAATTAATCGTTTATCGAAAATTATAAAAAAAATAATTACCCAGGAAACAAATTAACTTTTAAAAAAAATAAAACAAATCCTAACGTACTTCTTAATCTTTAATCAACGTAATACGGTAAATACCGTATTTTACCCCTTAAGGAATTCGTTTATTTTAAACTCGGAATTTATAATATATATCTTTAACCTTATTAACAAATTCCTAAACTATAAAATAACGATTTAAAGCGATAAAATATACGCAGGGAACAACTTTATCCCGATTAAAAAATACGGAAAAATAAATATATTATTTTAAAACCCTAAAGGCCCAAAAACATTACGTCTATACGACGTAACTTATTACAAGAATTTTATATACAACCTAATATCTCTCCGGCAGTTCCGAAAAAAAAGGTATTAATAAAATAACCGAGAAATTAACAAGTTTATTCGAAATAAATATAATTAAATAATTATTACGTTAATAAACAAATTTAATCAATTGGTTATCGAAAATATTAACGTAACAGTTACCTATACAACCCTTACATCTTACAAACGAAACGTTAACTTATATACAGCGAAACTACCACAAATCGGTAACGGTACGATTTAACACTTAAAACTAGGACACCTAAAGCCCGAAATAATCGCCCAGTTGCAGTCCTATATAAGGGAAATACACCTAAAAGGTCCTATAACAATCAAATACCAAACATATAATAAAACGAAGGTTAAAAAATAAATATACCGAAAACCAAAAGAAAAAACCTCCCGATTAAAATAACGAATTATTATCGACTTTACGGATTTCGAAAAAAACCTTAAAGGATATAAATACGTTATATTCGCCATTAATAGGTATTTAAACTTTATCTAAGATATTTACCTTAAAAACCGAAAACAAAATATACTAATTATAACATTCGAATATCTCTTAAAAATTCTAAAAAACTAGAACAAAGTCTTTCTATAAATAATTAAATACGATAACGAAATCTTAAAAAACCACCAATTTCGAAATATATTACAGTCGCCTTCTTTTAACATCAAATTTAAGCCCTTAACACCGCATACCCAAGCTTAAAACAAAGGTACAAAACGTTTAAAAAATGTAATTAAAAAAAAATAATTACGATACAAAATAGCGTTAAGTTACCCTCGTTCCTAATTATATATATTTTCAAAGTAACAATATATCTATATAACCGTACCCCCAAATACGCACTTTTTTAACAAAGCCTATACGAAATTTATTACATTTACCTAGCATATAAAAACGGTATTATAATACTTAATCGAAAACCTTAACAAACCCATTTACAAATATACAGCTATATAGCCTACGCTATAACAATTACCGTTATAAAAAAAAAACAAAAACTTTAAAAACTAAATCCTAAAACTTAGATTAACTTTTTAATCGGTTACCGATCTACGAATATTTACGAAATTTAAAACCTACTAATTAATAAAATTATTACTATCCGAAACGTACAATTTAACGAAAAAGTTACCTTTTTAGGTAATATTAAAAACGTAAAGGATAATCTTTTATACGTTACAAAAGAAAAGTTATAAAAATTATTACAATAAATAAAAGTACTTAATTAAGGCCCAGGCCACTTAAATATACAGATATAAAAAAAAGATAAAAACTTAAACGGAATAATTTAATTACCGGTTAAACAAAAAAAATAATTCCAAAGTGGCATAAACATACAAAACGTACGGAATAAAGAAAAATAAACCTATTTATATAAAACTAATTACCTTTATACAACCGCTATATTTAAACCATTTCCGTCCTTTAAATAATTACCTTTATTAACGTTTACTTTAATAACTATTACAATTATTATGCCGACGGAAGTAATAAAAATAACTTTAAACTTTTATTACGTTATTTAACTTAGGGTAACGGTAAAAAATAAAAATACCTTACGGGTTATAAACGTAAACTCCCCGTACGTTCCGTATTAAAAAAATAATTATCGGTACGATTATAAAATATAAAAAACTGGGTTTAACGTAAAACGAATAACTTATTTTATTAACATAATCGATAATTGGCCGGTAAATTACGGAAATTTAAAAAAGTTAATTACCCGAAATACGCGTTATTTTAATCGGAAAAGTTTCGATACGAAAATATATAAAATCCTTAAATTACAAAACCGGATATACAAACGTAACTTATTACTATCGCCGCAAAGTTATAAAAAACTAAATACATACTTTTTAAAAGAAATATTTCGTAAAACCAAAAAAGTTCACTTACAAAACTATAAAAAAATATAATCCTGGAAAATCGTTAATTAATCTTCTACTAAAAGGAAACAGGTCCTAAAATATATATAAATATACGTTTATAAATTTAATAAACATAACTAATTACAAAAATACAAAGTACGTCTTATTATATAAAACGATTAACAATTAAAAAACGTTTATAACAATATATACGCATTTATTTTAACTGGAAAATCATTTAAAACCTTAATCGTCGTTACGGTTAAATTCGACCTAGAATTAAAGCAGTATAATATTATTAACGCTTTCGTTAACGCCTAGCTACCTTATAAAATATATATAAAAACACCCTTAAAATATCCGTAACGTAACAAAACTCTCCTAATTAAAAAAGCTTTATACGGCTTAAAAAAATTATTATTATTATAATAAAAAAATTTTACCGAAACGTTTAAAAAACTAGGATTTAACCCCGTTCCTTATAAACCTTATTACTTTATTCGTTAAAAGATACTTATCTTTTTTTTTATAAACGATATTATAATAACATATTACAAGGAAAATCAAAACTTTATTAATTAATTAATTTAATAAATTCGAAAACGGTATACCTTTACAAAAAATAAGGACCTATAATAATTCCTCGGTATCGAAATAATTAAAAATAAACCTAATAAAAAAATCTAATTATCTTAATCCGACTTTATAAACAAACTAATTAACTTAATCCTTAAAAAAAATCTAAATAACCTCTTAAAAACGCCCATAATTAACGTTAAGTTATTACCGAATTCTAATCTGGCCTATTTAAGTTTTATTAACAAATATTAAAAAAAAATCAATTCTATCCTTTATATAACGATTAATACGTAACCCGATATATCCTTTACCGTATCCTAACTTACCCGTTTTAACTTAAATCTTAACGACATATATTATAAAACCGTTAATCGAATTATACTGTACTTAATCGGAATTAAAACGTTAACGTTACAATTTAAAAACGAAAATTCGTTAAATATTTAAAATAACGTCTTTTTTACGAATAATACGATCGATCGAAAAAGTTTTTAAACTTACGTTATGAAATTATTTAAAAAAGTAATAAAATAACGGGCGAACAAATAAAACACAATAATTACTTTTACAACCGAAACGGAATTACTATTCCTTACGCAAACTGTAAAAAAAGTTTTATTTAGTTTTTAATTAATTAAAAAACTAAAAATTACCCTAAATACTAAACCGCTAAATATATAATACGATAATTAATAGACGATACGGCTTATTAACATTAACGTTACTTTATTATAAACGAAGCTGCGGTACGTAAATATATATAACTACTAATTACGAAAAACCGCAAAAAAAAACTTAATTAAAATAAATTATACGCCTACGGGCGATATGTTAATTAATAAATTAACTAAAGCCCTATTACGCAAACCGTTTAAGCATTTTAAAAAATAACTAAAACTAGTAAATATTACGGAAGCTCTTAAACGGCGGAGAAATACCTTGCAAATAATTTCAAAAAAGGAATTAGCTAATTAAAAGGAATTAATCGCCGGAGGAAAGGTCGAATGGAAAACTATAGCTTTAAAAAGTAATAATATATAACGATTAACGTTATAAATACTTCAAGGCGTTAAAGGGGTATATTAGCTAACAAAGGGTGCTAAACGCACCCCATATACGGAAAAGGTCCTTTTAATCGGAAGATATATATTCCGTTACTAGGCTACATAAAAGCTGTACGCATACGAGAAACACACGCAAGTTAACCTAATACAACAACATAACTAATATCCCCTATATCTAACAGATAGAGTATAAATAGTAAATCTCTATTTAAAACACTGTTATGTACCTGTAGGCCGCGCTATATATATTAGGTATAGTTTCTACATAGGTCGAGTCTAGATACAAAGCAACTGGGCTTTAAATGTGGGAAAGAGTTATAAGGCTTTTAGGTATCGACCTAAGTATATCAACATTACCCTAATACCATGGTCTATAACTCTTTGGTTACCGTGCTAAATGTCCTTACGGACAGCTCCTTCGGGTAAAGATCAATAATAAAGAGATACGATATATCCGATTTTAAATTCGTAACCTTAATATATATATATATAAAGCTTCTCGTTATATTATATAAATTCCCAAAATAATAATATCGTATAAGTGCTTATTACGAAAAGTTTCAAAGAATTATGTATATATATATATAGATATTTTACATATTATTTTAATAAATAATTCGTAATTATCGAAGATTTTATACCCTGTTAAACTACTTAATTAATATTTCGAGTCGTTTTTTAATTAATAATAAGTTATTTAAAAAATCTTATTTAAAGTAAAAATTTATTAAACTAAATAACTAGTATTATAAATAACGAGATATTATAAGTATTTTATTGTATTAAGGTAAAAAAGAAATATTCCGAGGTTTACTATTTTCTATCTTATATATCCTTTTACGAAATGTTTTTAAAATACTTTCGTTTTATTTATTTTACGTTTTTATTACCTAAGGTCTTTATTATTAAAGGGAGGCGGTTCTTTATATTTTACGAAGTGTTTTTAATTTTATATATAGGTCTTTTTTAAAGAAAGTTTAACGTTTTAAGTCTAGTATATTTAATTGTAAAGAAAGTCGCCAGAGTTATTTATAATAAAGACGTAATTATAACGACTAGTAAACTTTATAAAATTTAATTATATTTAAGTATAAAAAAGTTTTATATTCGAATTTTATATATAGTATATTTTTTATACTAATATTATAAATACGCGAAATATATTTATAATAAGCTATTACGTATACTTTTATAGTTCTTTAAAGGGTAAAGGTAATTTTAAATTTATTTATATTTCTTAGTAAAAAGTTAAATATTTAATAGAATAAAGTTATTATTTAAACTTTTTAAAAACGGCTGAATTTAAGGTTATTCGTTATATATAACGAAACTATTAGAAATACTTATATTTCTTTTTATTTAGGTTATAGTATACGCGATAATCTTTATACTATAACTGTTTATTATTTAAATTTAACAGTTTACGATATATTATAATAACAGTTAAATAAAATATAAAGGTAATTAATCTTATTAAAACTGTAATATTAAAAATTTTTAATATAAAACAATTCCGTTATAAGTGTTTCGTAATTTTAGCAATTAAAGAAATCTCTAATATTTTATTATATAACGTACTACATAAGCTCGCAAGCTAAATAAGCTCGCGAACCGTTTTTATTAACATTTTAACTACTTAACTTTAATCGTTAATTTTTTAACACTTATAATATAAAACGTCTTATAAAAGAATTTAAAATAAACTTAGCTATTTAGGTTAAAAAACGAAACTTAAAGTTTAACTTTAAAAAGTTACATTCGATATATAACGTCCCCGAATTTACTTTAAAAGCCCGATATTACGGTCAATACGCCCGAGCCGATATTATCTCCTATTTGCGAAAATTAACGCCGACCGAAAAAAAATTTATTATCGAACAAATCCTTAATTTAAATACGTAAACGTTTCCTATCCGGCGTTAATACGTTGAAAATATGGCGAATTTGCTATTCGCGTAACGTACTGCGAAATACGTCGGGATTAACTAAATATTTAATTTTGTTAAACGGCAAAAAAAATTCGAAACGCGTTTAAATCGAAAAATCGATTATTAAAAAATGCTATACGAAAATTTAAAAACATTTCGTAAATAATTCGAACTTATTCGGGTTATTATCGCAAAATACGGTATTATAAAAAAGGATATTTATAACTTTAACGAAACTAAATTTTTAATAAAGTTTTTTATAGTAACGGGTATAATAATTACCAATACCGAAAAACGTAAAAAACTTAAATAAATCCAATAAAAAAATAAAAAATAGGTTATAATTATTTAAACTGTTAATTCCTAAAATTAGGTTATACCGCTATTTATTATCATAACAGGGAAAAATTACTTTAAATCCTGGTTCCGTAATAACCTATTATTAACAACTAATTAAAAAATCGTATTAAATAATAATAACTAAATAACAAACGAATTAAGTTTAAAATAAATCCAATATTTCGATTAATATATTCGAACGCATATAAAAAAATTAAAACGTTTTTTTATCCTTAACAACCACGAAAGTTATTATTCGATAAAATTCGAAAAATATTACGTTAATTACAACATTATTATATTTTATATACCCGCATATTTTTCGTATAAACTTTAACCTTTTAACGTATTTTATTTTTTTCCTTTAAAACGCGTTTATTCGTTATATATCGAAAACCTAATATAACGCTATCATACTTATATCGCCAAAAAAAATTTCCTTACCGGCTTTTACGACGCATTTAAAACTACTATAACATCCGATAATATCAAATCCGGATTCGCGAAAACTGGCTTCGTTCTATTCGATCCCAATACCGTTCTTTCCAAACTTAAAATTCTTCCAGTTATGCTTACGCCAATTATCTTCCCATTAACTTCCGCCGGTTTTATTCGTTCCCTGCTTACGAAAACCCCTAAAAATATTAAAAAAACGATAAAATAAAGACGTTACTTACAAAAAAGGATTAAAAATTACCAGGGTAGCTCGCCGACAAAAATCGTTAAATCGGCAAATCTTTTAACAAAAAGTAATTTATTATTTTTATACAAAGTTACTCTTTTTCGAAAAAAAATTACCTAATTACGTAAAACGAACCATATTTTAAGCAAATATCGAAAAACCAAAAACAAACGTTTTTAAAAAGAAGGGATACTTACTATATAAAAGAGATAAGCTTTCCTGGCCGAAAAAAAAAGGGGTAGTAAAAAAATACAGCTAATATCCGTTAAAAGTAATTATCGCAAAAGGGTTAAAACGAAGGAACGGAAATATAACGTTTGCGGCAAGCCCGGATATAATACGCATATTTGTAAAAAAGCTGTAAAGACGTTTAACGAAAAAGAATCCGATTAATTTTAGTTAATTTAATATGTTATAATTAATCAATTCGAATTTATTGTTAAAAGGTGCCAAAAAACGGTTCGCAAGCTTATTTAGCTCGCGAGCTTATATAATACGTTATAACTTTTAAATTACTAATTAATTAAATAATTAATTTCACGTTAATAACGTTCGAGTTAAAACAGGCTTTAAGTTTTAAAATGTTTTAAGTTCCGTTATTAATTAAATATTTTCTTATATTATATTTTAATTTCTTTTAATTTAAGTTGAGTTTTGTTTAATAATATTAATCTTTATTAAAATAAAACGTAGAGAATATCCGATTACGGCGGTTAGGTAGTTAGAGGTTTGATTTTTTTTTCTTTTTACTGTTTAGGCTTTATAAATTTTTAAACAACGGATTTCTGCTATTTAATTTCTATTTTTAAAGTACTAAGAAAATACATTGTATATATATTATTTATTAAATATTTCGTTGCTTAACTTTACGAAATATTAATTGAAAATAATAAATGACGTGTACAGTTAAAAAATATATACTAATTAAAGGTAAAGCTATAGTAAATAAAGTTTAATAAAGAGTAATATTCTAAGATTTATCTTTACGCTATTATAAATCCGGATAATTTCGAAGTATTTTAATTAATAAATTTTAATAACTTTAATAATCCTTTTTATATTAAACGAAATCTTTATATAAGTTATATAAATTATTAAAACGTTATATAAAGTAAAATATACGACCGAGTTAAACGGCTTAATTAATAATAAATTATAATTAAATGTTTTTTATACAAAACGTATTATTTTAAATTTATTCGTTTTTAAATATATTACTCATTATACATATTTTTCGGTTTTACGAATATTTTTAAAGATAATACAAAATACCGGTGTTTTTATTAAAGAGTTTAACATAATTCTAATTACGGTACGCAACGAGGAAATTTTAACTTTTATTGAAATAAGTAGTTAAAAGTAGAAGTAATAAAAGTAAAAATTACGGCATTATTTTTAAAAGATTGTAAATAATTCGGGGAAATTTTATTTTATATATAAATAGATAAATAAAATATAAAAGGTAAGTTTTTCTACTATTCATTAATCCGAATTGTCTAATAATCCAGTTTCGATGTTTCTCTTAAGTATTATATTTACTGATTTCTATCTATTATTTTCATTTATTTTTACTGTTTTTTTAAGGCTTTAAGGTTTTTTTAAGCCTATTTCTTTTTTTGTTAAATTCGTTTATTATTTCCGTTGCTTTCTTTATAAATATAAGTTTAGAATATTAGTATCGAGGGCAGTTAAGTTTATATGCCAGACTTGAGCCCAGACGTAACGATTACCGGATGTCACTGAGGAACTTGGGATCGCGGTAAGTATCCAGCAAGGGGAAACCCAAGCAACGGTATAAAAGGGTCTCGGTAGCGGGTTTATCGGCTTTAGATTACCAAACTTCTTTGGCGATCCGTAAAGTTTTCGAGATATTGCGGATATGTTTTCGTCCATTTTTACATGCGTTTAGTAATACTAGGGATAGAGATATGGTTAAGGTCGTATGCTATTCGGGTTATACCGAAATAATGCTTCTTATCGTGGACCACCTCGAAAACGGTTTGCACGCAAAAGTCCGGTATATACAAACGGCGGGTTCCCATACGATCTGTATTATATAGGAATCCGTCGTCCTTGAGTTTGAACTTAAAGAAATTAGCTGAGACGCCGACGGGGGTCTCGCTTCTGTAATTCCGCCAGAATCTTAGACCATTTTTTATCTGGTTCGTACCCGTCAGTAATATTTTCCTTAAATGCCCGGTCTAAGTCGGAACCC
>QJNZ01000025.1:35922-236448 GCA_004155055.1 Monosporascus sp. CRB-8-3
CGTTTCCCATACAAAATCCACAAAATCGCGTATTTATAATTGATTAACTAAAATAGATATAAATAAGGAATTACCAGCATAAAATTAATTCAAAAATAATAAAAATAATACATTATTTATAAATCACCCTTTTAACGTTAACGCTAAGAAATAAACGGTTAACTATTTAAAAATCTCCCTTAATATTTTTCCATATAAGTTACTAACAAATCTGTTAAAGTATAAAACTTTAAATAACTAAATGAAAAAAATAGATAAAAATATAAATTTAAAACATATTATATACAGTAATAAATAAATTATAATCTCCTTAAAGAAGACGTAACCGTGAAATTAAATTAAACAAATGGATAGATTATGCTATCGGTTATTAAGTTTTATTAAACTCTAACTTTTTTACAGATTGTCCAGTTATGCCCTTATCGACGATTATTCTTAACGGAATTCTAAACGGTTTTCGTAATCCGGAACAGCCGGATAAATTATCGTTTGTAATTTTCTAATTTGCATTAATTTAAGAATTAAACTTTAACGTTTTTAAACCCGTTATTATTATTTTTTAATTTTGTTAATAATTTTTTTATAAACCGGATATTTTTTAATATAAGTTTACGTAAAAATCGATTACTTCCGCCATTTTAAATTAAATTATATCCGAAAATTAAAAATAAAACCCGATTTTTTTCGGAAAAATTATTAAGATCGATAAAGGTATTAATATATTTTATTCGATTAATTATTTTATTTAAATCGGGTAACGTAATTAAGGCCGTTTCCGTCGAGATTCCGGAAATACGGAGTATTAGGACTTTATATTCGGACTTCGCCGGTATGTTTTAGTTATTTTAATTAATAGGGGTATAAAAAGGTATTTTGAAATTGATCGAAATTAAAGAAGGTGGTTGGTCTAGGGTTCCTGACCTTTTTTCCTGGTTAATATCTAATACTTTTAGTTGTAAGACTGGCGAAGGGTTGTAGAACATCTATTTTATACGGATTTAAGGTTTATCGTAAAAAACTTAATATTTTTTAAGTTATTATTTAAGATTCCCTTTGCTAAATTAGTTAAAGGGTATAAAGTTTATTAAGGTCGAAGTTTATTAGTATTACGTAATTAGTTTCCGGATAAGGCTTTTTGCGACCGAAGTATAATTTATCGTTACCGTGAAAATTATTAATAATTGCTATGTTCGAAAATATTAGGTAAAGTATTTATTGTGTTAATTATTAGTGTAATTACTTCGTATCTTTGGTTTAGCCTGGATAATACGGCTTAAATCTAACGATTTTGCAAATAAATTATGAATTTCTAAATTGTACGTTAATATCATTTTCCGTTATAAAGATATTTAATATTATGTTCATATTTCGAATTTCGACATAGAAATATTATACGTAATTTTCCTTTTTTTATTAATAATTAATTAAATAAAATACATATATATATAAATTAAGTTGAATTATATAAATTAAACCCTAAACCTATGTTTACAATTTTTATTATAAAGTTTTATTAATAATTTAGCTCATAAAAGGTAAAATATTACAATTTTTATTTTCTACTAAAAATCTATACAAAATCGAACTTTTTACATTTTTAGTGCGGTATTAACTAACCTACTTATTACGTAATCCATAAATAAATTTAAAAAATCAGCCTAGTAAATACTTAATGAAATTTGAAAAACCCTTATTTTTATCATTTCTATTGGATTTATAATAATGTTTTGAAAATATAGCGATTTCGGCGATTTGTATGGGAAAATGGTGGCGCGTTGGGGGGGTGGGGCGTGAGGGGGGGTTCCGACTTACAAGAATCTCAGTAGCTGCTGTATAACCGAAATCGTCCAGTAAGTCCCCAGCTGGCCCTTAGCGTTATATCCTCAAGCATTGGTATTATAAGAAGGCGAAATAAGGGTATCTAGGACCAGATTTACGCGTCGGGGAATAGATCGAAGGTCCAGGTTGAACTGCGACAGGTAAGCTAACGCCGTAAGAAGCTTGGCGTTTATCTTAAGTAAGTCCTGTAATTTTAAACTCGTTTAGCTGATAACTTCTCTCGTGGCTTTGTGGTCCGTCAGGACTACGACCGGTAAAAGGCAAGACTGCCGGCGGACCCGGAGAATGCGGCAGACCCAAACAAGACAAGAGACCTAGGGTTTTCTGGCTTGGTAGTATTTCTGGGTCAGGGTAGGAACTTTGCTTAGAAACATGATGGGTTGGATAGCGTCTACGGGGATATAAACGTTGTCCTAATCTTCGGCGTCGATGTGGAAGATCATAATGCCATAACCTCTCTCCGGGAAGCGTCCAGCTTGACGAAGGCAGTGCGGGAAGGGTTCCAGTGAACCAGGTATGGAGTTTTCATCAGGTCGTCCTGGATTATCTGGAAACTCCGTAACTCTTCTTCAGTAGGGTCGAAGCGTCTCTTGGATGTCCAATTCCCGCGGCCTGTAGCCGTTGAGGGGATGGTACCTGTTTGCGGCCTTCTGCAAGCATCTCGGCTTTGCGTTTTTGTAGAGACTCCGGCTTCTGCTGATACCAGGGGACGAATTTCCGCAAGAACCCTGTCATCCCGATGTATTTTTCCAACGCACCCAAGTTGTCCGGGAATTGTAGCTTTCCGATCGCGAGCAAGCGGTTTTCCCTGATAGACATGCCTAGGCAGTCGACAAGCAGAGGTCGAAGCAACGCAATCCACGCCACCAACCACCCCCGTGGAGTGGGTTGACGGCAATCCACCGCCATACAAAAATATATGGATGGAACTGGCGATATCCCCATATGGATAGATATCGGTAGATATTGGTAAATTACTTTAACGTATCTTAAAAAACGTTCTTAATATTAAAGTATATATATATAATTAGCTTTAAAGTAGGTCGCCTTCTTTCGCAACGAATAATAAATCCTCTTTATCGTTAAGTAATTTATTCTTTAATATCGCGTTAATTTAATTCGTTACCCACTTTTTAATCTCTTTATTAATTATAATTTAAAGCTTCGCCATTTTTCGGGCTTTATCCGGAAATGTAAATAACATATCGAAATTATTAATCATTTTAACCCTATGCTATAAACGTAACGTTTAATACATTTTAATTAATATAATATTAACCTATTACGTAACTTATTAATTATTCGGCCTATAGCTAAAAAAAAACGTTTATACTTTACTAATATAAGTTATATCGTAAAGAAATCAAGTATTATATTAAAAAGGTAAAGATACTTTTCGCTTTTGCGTATTTAATATATAATAAGGTTTTAAATTTCCCGATCCTTAAATTCGAAATTTATATACCAAACCCTGTATTTACCAAAGGTATCCCGAACTTTTATATCAGTTAAATCGTTTAATTTTATAAGGTTAAAGCTATATCGTAACTATTTAAGGTATAATTACAACTCGTTATAATAACGCTTCGCTTTTTTAACTAACCGCATAGGTTCCGTCCGTAATAATACCTCTATATAAACGTATCTTTTTAACCACACTTTTTCCACTTAATTACGAACGTATTAATGTGACGGCTAGGCTAGTTAACTAACTATTAAACCAAGTTGTACGGTTTATGTTGGTAATTGTATTGCGGGAATCTAAGTAATAAAGATAATTTAATTACGTTTAGTAATATTAAAGCTGTTTTAGGTAATTAAGTTGTATTATAAGCTGGTATTATTTAAATTATGGGATTAATAAGTATATATATCTTTTTTTAATTTACTGGCTTATTTGTAATAAGTTAATAATCCAGTTTACTGGTTTATTTGTAATAAGTTAGTAATTTAGCTTATTGGCTTATTCGTGGTAAATTGGTAATCCGTTTACGTAATTTAACTTATTTAGGTTTTATTTCGGTTTATTAAGACCGTTTTCCGAGATTTTTTTTCCGTTAGGTTATAATACGATTTTTTTTTTTTTAGGATTTTTACCTTTAAGGATTTTTTTTTTTTGTAAGTTTTTATTTTATTATATTAGGTCGTATTATTAAAGGTTGTTTGCGTAAAATAAAGTAACGTTATATTTTAGTTAATTTAATTAATTTGGAAAGTTTTCGAAACAATACCGTATTTTTTTTGTTTTTTTAAAGGATTTAATTATTAAATAATAACGGGGGTATTCCGTTATAAGGAGTACGTCCGTCGTAACCGTTTTTATAATGGTACCGGTATTTCCGTAGCGATAGTTAATCGTTACGTTGCCGAGGCCTGTCGTTTAAAAAAAAAGGAATTTGCCGTAAAACAGGTTTTTACCGAATTTTTAATTCGTTTATTCCGTATACGTAAATAACGTTAATAATATTAGATTTAAGGTATTAAATTCGTAAACCGTATTTTATAGTTTTTGGACGAATAAAACGAGTTTAACCGTTAAAAATTAAAGTTGGCGGTAGTTATTTAGGTTTTTAACGGTATTAATGTTATTAATTGAAACGTTATTAATTAAGGGCTTTTTTTTTTGGATAACGTAAACTAGGACGCGTTTATTATTAATTCCGGTATTATTAGTAGAAGTTTTTTAATAGGCGTTAGGTGCTAGTAAAGTTTTTGGCAGATTTTTAGGTATTTTCGGAATTTAAGTAATTTTTCCATTTAATTAAATATTAAATAAGTTTTTTTATTTTTTTTATTTTAAGTATTTTTTTAATTTCGTATATTTTTTCTTTTTTTTTTGCCTTTACGTCGTTTTATATTATATGTATTTTAATAATATCTGCCGTTAATTCGAATAAAGAAATATGAAAAACTAGATGGAATTTGATTTTAAGTGGTAATTTTAATTAATAATTATTTTTTAAGATTTTTTTGGTAATTTTATATAGGTTAATATATTTAAAGTCGAGTTTTTAATTTAGGCGTTTAATTTTAATATTTTTAATAATTAGATAAACCATTTTTTTTTCCGAAAAGGTTAATTTTTTTAATTTTTTTTAATTATAATATTTATTTATTTATTTGCGTACGAATTAAAGTTTTGTTTTTAATTTTTGATATAATTATTTAAGTTATTTTGAAATAAGGATTGTTTTAATATTAACTAGTTTTTTTTTGTATTTTTTTATAAATTTCCGGGGTAAAACTAAAATTAACGGTTATTAAAGTTGTTTTAATATTTTTATAGTAATTGGTATTATAAGTTAGTTATATAATAAGTAACTTTTTAATTTAGTTATTTTATTCGTAATTAATATAATATCGTAAGTACGTTTTTAACGTTTAGTTAATTTTTTCCGTTTATTTGTTTATTTATAGTTTGAAAACGTTTAATAATTTATAATTTAAATTAAGTTGTATTATTAAATTTAGCTAAAATTTTAAAATGAAAATTATGTGTTTATTTAAAATGATTTTTGCTGGCAATTTATATATACTATATATATATCGAAAAAAAACGTATGTTATTTATTTAGCGTTTATATTTTTATTGTAAGGTAAAAAATAAAAAAATTTTGTAAATCGGTTAATAATTACAAAAATATTGTTATAATATATATTTGTAACTGGATTTTTTGATAAAGGAAGTTTCGTAATAAAGTTAAATATAATTAAATTCCATAATTATTTAATAATTAGTAATAGTTATAATTTTCCGTAAAATTTATATCGTTTAGCTTTTATTTCAACGTAAATGTTATATTATTTTATAATTTTTTATATAGTTAATTTTATTTTAAGGAAGTAATATATTCGTTTTATGCGTTTTAAGGTTTTATAAACCCTTAGGTATTTGTATAGTTAATATTTATATATTTTTCGTATTAAATTTTTTTGGTATTTTTGTAATATATAAATTTTATTTATTTTTTAATTTTCGGGTAAATTATTATAATACCGTTATATTTTTTTATATATATTTAATACGGATATTTTGTTAATATTAATATATTATTATTGTAAATATTTTTTTAACGTTTAGTTAAATATAATTTGTTATATTTTTACTTTAAAATTTTTTAAATTTAATCGTTTATTAAAAATATTTATTTTACCGTTTTCCGATTTTTTATGATAAATAATAACGTAATCGAATTTTAAAAAGTATTTTGCGTAACGTAATTATCGCCCGATTAATTTTTTTATAATTACGAAATAAAAAATATTTTTATAATTTATATATATTTTTACCTAATATTAATTTTTTTTAAGGTAATATTTAAATTTTTTAAAGGCTTTAACGATAACTAAAAATTCCTTATCGTAAATAAGGTAATTAAATTTAATATTATGTAATTTATAAAAGTAAAAAGTAATAAAATATAATTTTCCTTAATTATTTCGTTAATAAATTATTATTTTTAAAGTAAAATTTAAAATATCGGTTTTAAATTTTATTAATTTATTTAAATTATATATTATTAAAATAAATTTATTAATAAAGGCGTTTTTTAATTATTAAAAAGCCTTTTTTATAACCGGGGCCTATACGAAATATCGATTTTTCTTAATAAATTCCGTTAATAATATTATAATCTTATTAAAATATCGTATAAATCGTTAATAATAATTAGTAAATTTAAAAAAGGATTATATCTTTATAATATTAATAAACGTTTTTTAATTTCGAATTACGGTAATCTTTTTAAGGTTTATTTTAATATATTCTGGGATAATAATATATTTTAAATATTTGATTTTTTAAATATAAAAAGTATTTTTTTTTACGTTAATTAAAAAATTGGCGTTTTATAAAACTTATAAAACCTTATAAATATATTTTGTATATTTTTTTTTTATTTTTAAGTAAATAAAGATATTATCGAGGTAATATATAATAAAAATGTTAAAATATTTTCGGAATATATAATTAATTATCCGTTAAAAAATTGCTAATACGTTTGTAAATTTAAAAGGTATAACGAGGTATTTAAATAATCCGTATTTTGTTTTAAAGGTTATTTTTTATTTATTTTTTGGTTTAATTCGAATTTGGTTATATTTTTTTCGTAAGTTTAAGGTTATAAATTATTTAATATTTCGTAATTAATTTTTGATTTTGGTAATTAAAGGTAATAATGTTTTATTTTTAATAGTAATATCGTTAAATTGTCGATAATTAATAACAAATTATAATTTCCCGTTTTTCCGTAATACGAAAAATATTAAATATTTTGTTAACGATTTAAAATATTATATATATTTTTTTCGTAGTTTATTTTTTAAATAATTGCGAAAAACGTATAGCTTTATTTCGTTTAAATTATAAATAAAATAAAAGGTAATTATTTTGCCGTTTTTTAAAATTATTTTATGATTTTATTTATTATATTATAGTAATTTTGTATTAAGTTTTTTTTAAAAAAGTTTTTTGTATTTATGGTATTGTAATAATACTTTCGTTATTTATTTTGGTAATTTTTTAAATTATGTTTATAGGTTGTTATTTATTTATCGAAATTGTACTTAAAGATTTGTAATAACGCGCCGTATTTTTTTATTATGCTTTTTATTTTAAATATGTTTTATTTTTTTAGGTAATAAGGTTTTTGTCGTATTTTTATGCCGATATTCGTTATTTTTTTCGATCGAATATTAAGATTTTATGTTATCCGTTTTTTATTTTGTATTAAAAAGCAAGTAAAAGTTTATTTAATTAGTTTTTTAATTAATTAAAAAGTTGTATTAATGTAATTATAATTTTCCGAAAATTATATTGTATTTATTTAATAAGATAATATCGAAATTAATAATTTGTTTTTTTTTTTCGATAAAGGTTTTAAGGTAATTAATTTCGCGTTTAATTTATTCGTTATCGTAAACGAATTTTTAACTTTTAATATTTTCGATTTTATAAGGATAATTTTTTTCCTTTTATAATAATTTTAATTAATTTATTATTTTCGGATTAATGTAATTTGTAATTATCGTTCCGTAATTTATTATTACGATATACCAGTTTTTTTTAATCCGTATTTGTATAATAATAATATCGTTACTAATGGTTTTAATCGTTACGTTTAAAGCTTTTTTAAGGTATTACGGTTTAACTTTTTTTTTTTTATTTACTTGCGGTTTTTTTATAGGTAACGTTATTTTTTTAAGGTTTGTAAAAGTTTTCGTAATGTTTTTTCGTTCCGATTATTTTATGTTTAAAGTTTTTTTAGTTGTTTTTTTATATATATTATTTGTTTTTATAATTATTTAAATTGTTATCGGGTATCCGGTTATTTGTAAGTTTATTTTACGAAAATCCCGATTATTTTTTCGTTAGGTAATATTATTTACGAATTGTTGTTTTTTTATTAGTTACCGTATTTTTTTTCGTTTTCCGAGTTTTATTGTTTTTTTTTAATAAAATTTTTGATTTTTTTTTTAATTATTTTTTTATTTTCTGGATCGGTAATAAAAGTTAGTTGGAAATTTAAATTAATAATAGCTTATTAATAATATTTTTTTACCGTTTTTTAAATTAAGTTTTTTTTTGGTTTAATAATTGTATTATTTAAAATAATAAAAAGGGTTTTTCTATAAATATAATTTTTTTAGTAATTAGTTTTATAAACTTATTTTTTAATTAATTTTATTTTAATTTACGAATAATCGTAAATGTTGATATTATTATTAATTATTTTTATTGGTTTTTTTTTATTATTTGAAATTGAATCCTTATTAATATATTCGAATTATGCGTTAATAAATTATTTTTTTTTATTTTTGGTGGAATTAATATTTAAGTTTATTATAATAAATAGTATGGACCTTTATATATCGTTCCGGCTTTTTTAGGTATAGGTTTTCCTTTTATTCGTAATGTTTTTGTAATTATTTTTATAAAGTTAATCGGTTTTGTTTTTTTTGCTTTTTTTATTAAAATTAAACGAGTAATTTTTTTTTAATAAGGGCTTTTTATTCCGAATGGTCCTTATGTTATTATGTTATTATATATTATGGTTAAATTATATTAATTAATTTTTTATTGTTTTTTTTATCGTTTTGTTATTATTTTTCGGGTACGGGGGTTTAGTTATTTTGTTAAGGTTTTTTGGGTATTTTATATTTAAAAGTTTTGTGTTTTATTTTGTTATAGTTATAATATTTGAATTAAAGTTAGTTTTGTTGTTAAATTATCCCGATTTTTATAGGGCCTGGTTAAATCCTATAGGAAGTGGAAGATATAATACGTTTATTTTTTTGGTTAAGTTTGTTAAATTTATGTCGTAAAATATATTAACCCTTTTTTTTTTGTCGTTTTTCAAATTGTTAATTGTCGATTTTTACCGTTTCGGTTATATATTTATTTAAAAAAATTGGTTTTTTTAATTTAATTATTTTATTCTTAATATCGTTTTTTAGTTTTTTTTAAAATACGTTAATTAAGGTATCGTTTTTTTCGTCCATTTATTTTATTTAAGTTATTAAATTTCGGAATTTTATTATATATTTGAATGTTAGTTTTTTTTGTTATAATTGTAAAATTTTTTATGCAGTAATGCGTTTTTTATCGGGGTTGTCGAAATTAGCTTTTAGTTTTTTTTCGAAGTTAGAATAATAGGCGAAAAGTTTTTTGGTAAATATTTTTTTATCGTTTTCCGTTTTTCCCAAGTAATTTTTTATAATTGGTTCGAATTAATCGAGTGCGTTTCCGGTAAGGAATGCCGCAATAGTAAGAATTTTGTTTTCCGGATTATCGAGAGTTAAGAACCGTAAGTATATTTATGTTTAAGTAAGAAAATTTTGAATATTAGTTTTTCCGTTATAGGGTTAAGGTTTTTTAGTTTTGATTTTTAAAGTATTAAGGTTTTTTTTAGTTATTTCCTTAAGTTGCAAAATTTTTGTTTTTAGTTTTTTGAATTTGTTTTGGAATAATTAATTTGTCGTATTTTTTCCGGTATTAAAGGTTATTTTAATAATTTGGGTAATTGCTTAAAGTTTAGTAATATTATTAAATAAAAGCTTGTAATATATAACGGTTAGGTTAATTAATTAATTATTAAATTAAGTTGTATAATTTATGTTAATAGTTATATTGCAGAAGTTTAAATAATAAAGATAATTTAGTTACGTTTAGTATTATTAAAGGTATTTTAAGTAATTAAGTTATATTATAAATTAATATTATTTAAATTATAGGATTAATAAGCGTATATATTTTTTTTTAATTTATTAGCTTATTCGTAATAAGTTGGTAATTTAGTTTATTGGTTTATTCGTAGTAAGTTAATAATTTAGCTTATTGGCTTATTTATAATAAATTGGTAATCCGTTTACGTGATTTAACTTATTTGGGTCCTGTTTCGGCCTACTAGGACCGTTTTCCGAGACCTCCTTTCCGTTGGGTTATAATAATTAAATCTATTTAAAGTAATCGACCTAGTTTCTCTCGAACTATCGCTACCAAAATACAGGATAAAATATAAAAGCAATAATATATATCGGGGTTTTTTTAAACTTAATATAATATTCGTTTAACTTTAGCCAGGCTAAATTAAGATTTACAATTATATATCGCAAATTAAAAAAGTTTTTAATGCGTACTTTAAACCTTTCTAACCTATTAAAAAAAAACTCGAAACTTAAAATTATATCTTATATATTACCGTATAAACCTAGTTATTTACGCTTTCGTAACCGCCGTATACCGTTACCTTCGAAAATTTTAACCGCATTTTTATAATATTTTAAAATATCCGCCGTAAACTTCAGAACTTCCTAATCGTAATTTATTAATTAATTTTCCGCTTATAAAATATAAAGGACAGTAACATCCTTTCGTATACGCCTTTTCTGTATATAATTTTCCATTTCCTATTCGTACCTATATCTAAAAATTAATATATCGAGAAATAAACGTAATACAAACGCTCGACGGATTATATATAAATCGGAAAATTAACGCGTTACGTTATTAAGTTTTATATTAAAGGGCTTTTACATTTTAATTCGTAAGTTGTTAAAAACGGCGATTTATTCCGCCTAAATAACGCGTAACATATTAATAAGTTTATCCGAACGATAAATAATAATAACTAAGTTATAAAACTTTCCGACAGGGCCCTTTTTATGCCAAAGCTTATATTCGGCAATAATAAACGCTTCTTTGCTATATATACAAGTTTCGAAAGTTTTAATATCGTAATTAAATAATAGCATTTTCGTAAAAAAGTTAAGTATATAATTAATATAACGGCTACGGCGGTAAGCCCTATTAAAACCAAGCTTGCTACCGATTACCTCCATCGTTATATCGTTATTCTTCGCGTTATCGAAAGTAAGATAACCAATTTTTTTTTTAATTCCGTAAATATTAATTACGTTAAGGATTTCTGCCGTTATATTAATACCCGTATAACGTAAGGTTATATTAAGTAACCCTAAGGTTAACTTATGAAGTTAATTTTCCTTATCGCAAAAAAAATAACAGATTTTACAGAAAAAATAGCAGTTATTTAACCTCCAGCCGTTAAAAATAATATAAATAAGCCCCGGCGAACGTAATAATACCTTTATAATTTATTATTTATATTTATAAAAAACGTTAATAATAAGTGCTTTAACAATAAAAACGGAAATATAAATATCTTAATTTTTCATATAAAGATTAAAATATTCGAAAATAACATACAGCTTTTCCTTTTTAACGATAATAAACAGATAATTTCTTTCGACGATCCAGTCAATTAAAAAACGACAAAACTACTTTTTATCGAAATTTTTAATTAACGTATTAACAAAAACTTAATTGCAAAAATTATTAATGTTAAATCCGAAATAATCAAAAATAAAAAGGAATCGGGATATTTTTCGCATTATTTTTATACGCGCTTTAACCTAATTTTAATATCGTAATTTCGTTTTCCTTTTAAGGGCTATAATTTTATACGTATAATATAAATAATTTATATAATTTTATATACCGCGTATTAAAAAAGCGGCAAACCTAAACTTCCTTTTGCAAATATATATTTTACATATTTATTTACGTTTCCCGGCGCGTTAAATATTATATCCGAATTACCACGACTATATTATTATATCCTTTATTCGTTTAAATATCGTATACCCTAGGAACGCGGCTTAAAAATAACGTTCAAAATCCTTATCGTTAACAGTAAACGTTAAGCTTATAAAAAAAAGCGGAACAGGCGTATTATTAAAGGTGGATATCTCGGAAAACGGCAAAGAGAACTATATATCGTCGTTAAAGATAACAATAAAGCTTAAAACGTTATATTTTAAAACCATAATAACGGTAATATATTTAGGTTAATATATAAATCGGGTAAATTATTACAAAACGCGTATTATTATTATATTAATCGAAAGGTTACGGAATACGTATATTTTTTAATTTAAAATTTTTAAATTTTATTTCGCATATTAATAACAGTTATATTAATTCCTTAATAAATAATTAACAAAATAATATAAAGATTACCAGGTTAATAACGACCGGGCGAAAAATAAAAAATAATTGCATAATTATTAAAATGTTAATATATTACTTTTACAAAAAACCGTACGTTATTTCGGAAAATTAAAAATATATCGGAAACGTATTTAAAATATATAAGTCCTATATATTATATATAACAATCCTTATTTTTTTGCTAAATAATTTCGTTAATAACTTTATGCTTTAATTTTTCCGAATTTAATTATATTTTCGAAATTACAGCTAAATAAAATCGTAAAAAAAAAAAGGGTTTTATAATTAAATTATTTTAATCAAAAACTTTATAACGATATTACTTTTATTATTTTAATCGTTATATATTGCTAAAGAAATTAAATTATCGTAAAGTTAATATGTTTTGTATTTAAAAACCGGATAAGAATAATATATTTATTAATATGCAATTTATATTTAATAATACAGTTATTTTTTAAGGCCGAGCCCGGTATTAAAATAACCGTAAAAATTTAAAGATTCGAAATATATTACTTTCGTTATTATACGATAAATATGTTTAAAATTACGGGGAAATAATATATTAAGATGTTAAGCATTTCCGGGTAAATAAAACCTTTTTTGTAACGCGGTAAATAGTTACCTATTAATATTATTACTTTTACAATTAAGCTTTACTAATAACGGGACTTATACCGCTACGAAAACCATTTATTATAGATACGATATCCATTTACGAAAGCTTTAAATGGAATGGATATCCATCTTAGGAAAGGTTAAATAAGTGGATTGGGCTTAGCGGTTACGTAACGAATTGCGCAACCGGTGGACTTCGGTGGAGTTACTTCGACCTCTGTCGACAAGGAAACCCAGCAATACCACAGCCGGGTATCCAAGTAACGACTTCTTGGCGGAAAGTGCGAGGCCCATCTTGTCGAAATGGTTAAGAACCTTTCGAAGGTGGCTGACAAGTTCGTTAGCCATGTTACTTGCAATGACAACGTCGTCAATAAATGCCTCGGCAAAAGACTTGTATGGTCGGAGTGTCCTGTCCATGAATCGTTGGGCGTATGCTGGACTATTCTTGAAACCCATCAAGACGACGTTAAATACTTCCAAGCCCGGGGAGACACAAGAACCATGCGATTTTTGTGGCCCGGCCAGACGGGGGAGCTGGCAAAAGAAACTTGAGGCGTCGACAACGGAATGTTACTTTTTGGGGCGCATCTTGTTAATTATATCGTCCTGACATGGCAGTGGATACGCGTTGGGGACGGCTATTTTATTAAGAGGGCGGAGGTCGATGACGACTCGGCCCTTGCGTTTGCGCATGTCATCCTCTTTCGCGGCGGCGGCAGCTCAGTACTGCGTATATCTTTAGAAACGTCTTTGCGAGTTCCGTCGGGTGACTCGGGAGGCAGAATCTTCCATGCTACGAACAGCGGGCATGCAAAGGGGGTGGGAAACTTTATACCCTCAAGTTTCCCTTCTTCATGCATTAAATCCAGTATCTCGCCGGCCACCTTTCTCTCATCGACACCTAAAAAGTACGGCTTCGCAGGCTTGATTTGAAGTGGCCAGCCGTTAACAAGGTCAATGCGCATCTTGTCTTCGTCGGGCATGTCGATGATACCTTTCTTCTCCTACACGGTAAGGCTTTCAGCGTGTTTCTTTATCCTCTGTACGAGCCTAGGGTCTTGATCGCATAAATGCATACCATGACGAGTCTTCATCTCCGGGACGCTTATGGGTTACGTAGCTCCAAACGAGGGTAGCCTTTCTTCAAGGTGTAGTTCGCCTCGGACGGCTATCCATACGTCTCCTGGCGTTAACCCCTACGACATAAGCACGTCAAGAATCTCGTCCGAAATATTTATTTCGGCTGACATCCAAAACTCGTATAGCTCGGGGTGGTCATCCTAATTATAAACGGCCGCAGCAGTATGCAACATAAACGCCTTCTCCCACTGTACAGATAAGTAACCGTCTTTTTCGGTGTCTCGGATACCGCCAAGGCGCACGTTCCTTTTCACGCCTCGAAAAAAATAAATTCTCTCTAAGCCCAAACTATCAGTGTCGGGCAAGTTAGCGAACCTTACGGGAAGCATCATCATTGTCCTGGGCGGGACGAGTACGTTATTTGGTCCACGCTTGCGGTATATAAGGAGGTGATTTTATTTGCTTAGCCTACACCGAATCCTAAATAGCTGCCTACATTTGGTATCGCTAGCAGTTTTGCATCTTCTGCGTTTCTACGGCTTCCACTGCGTTTCTCTCTGAATTATTGGTTATTGATGGCGTTGATTAAGTCGTTAATGGGAGTAACCTGTTATAGATGATGTTGCAGAGACTGAGTGGCGATTTCATGGCGATTTCGTGGAACATTTTCTCTCTTCAATTCGTTTCCATTGAAATCTATCAAGATTCATACGGAACTATCCACTCCTCTTCGCTGATTTATTCGAATATTTGCGGATAATCCTAGACTGACCTTATCCATTGGCAACCAACACTCGATGGTGCCACACCAGTATCCTATCAGTTTAACCCACAGATCGGGATCATCCTGGTCTTTGCTTAGCCATTGGGTAGACAATATAAATGGTTGGGACTGTCCTATTTCATCGTCGACTCAACTAGACGAGAATCTTAGAGCAGCACCCCAAACTTAAAGATTGCAACGATTTGCCCATAAGAGTTTTCAAGTATGATCAAGTATACTTCTGTACCGCGTGCCATCAACACTATGCACAGCCTGCCAGTTCAGTCAAACACCCCTTCACGCACCACACCCTTCACGTCCCACATTTCCCTCGAAGGTTATATATTAATAATTAATTCACAAAAATACAGTTGGGAAACCTATGATTTTATTTAGAATACGTTGTAAACACACCATTGAATCGAATTAATTTTAACTTACTAATTAAGATATTATAAAATATTTTAAAAATAAATAATATAAAATATATATTAGAACATATTTTAATTCTAGTATTTCATATATTGGTGAGGAAACGCGTTGCAATTCGGGATATCGCTGTTGTTCTAATTGATCTAGGTTGTTCCCTTGTTGGTTCCTGTAGGTGGGAAGATGTGGGAGTAGCTAGGACTGGGCTATATATATATAAATAGTGGATCTGTCGCGTCCACCCCTCCGTTGCCCTAGGGACTCACTATACCCAATTCCTTTAGCTACTATATATATCCAAATAATTTACTTAAATATATTATTATAAAATTTAAATTAAATATTGTAAAGTATTATATACTTAAAAGTTTATATTAATATATTACTATAATATATATAATAGTAAAATTAATTACGTAATAATATATTTTTAACTTTTAATTATAACGTATTAGATAAGCGAGCTGCGTGGATAAACGAGCTGCGCGGTTTTTTTAACTTTTTTATTATCCAATTTTAATTATTTATTTCTTAATACCACCTTTATAAAGCGGCTTATAAAAAAAGTTAAAATAAATTTAGTTGTTTAGGTTAAAAAAAAAGACTTTAAATTTTTTTATGTGAAATTTAGTTTTATATATACGGTTATACTTTTTATTTTAAAATCCCGATATAATAGCAAATTTATCCGACCTAATACCGTATTTAATTTGCGAAAATTAATGTTAACCGAAAAGAAATCCATTATTAACCGAATCCTTAATTTAGATATACGAACGTTTTTTATCCGGTTTTAGTACGTTAAAAATATAGTTAATTTATTATTAACTTAATATATCGCGGAACGTGTTGGAGTTAAATAGGCGTCGAACTTTGTTAAACGGTAACAAAAATTCTAAATATGTTTAAATCGGAAAATCGATTATTAACGGATATTATGCGAAAATTTAGAAATATTTCGTAAGTAATTCGAGCTTGTTTAGGTTATTATTGCAAAATACGGTATTACGGAAAAGGATATTTATAATTTCGACGAAACTGGATTTTTAATAAGGTTTTTTATAATAACAGATATAATAATTATTAATGCCGAAAAATATAAAAGATTTAAATAAACTTAATAAAAGAATAAAGAATAAATTATAGTTATTTAGGTTATTAATTTTTAAAATTAGGTTGTACCGTTATTTATTATTATAGCGGGGAAAAATTATTTTAAGTTTTGGTTCCGTAATAATTTATTGTTAGTAGCCGGTTAAAAAATTGTATTAAATAATAATAGTTAGATAACGAATAAACTGGATTTAAAATAAGTTTAATATTTCGATTAATATATCCGAATATATATAAAAGGATCGAAACGTTTTTTTATTTTTAACGGTTACGAAAGTTATTATTTAATGGAATTTAAAGAATATTGTGTTAATTACGATATTATTATATTTTATATACCTGCGTATTTGTTATATAAATTTTAATTTTTTAATATATTTTATTTTTTTCTTTTAAAATGCGTTTATTTGTTATATATCGAAAATTTAATATAACGTTATTATATTTATATTGCTAAAGAAAATTTCTTTACCGGTTTTTACGATACGTTTAAAGTTATTATAACGTCCGATAATATTAAATCCGGATTTGCCGTAATTAGTTTCGTTTTATTCGATTTTAATACCGTTTTTTTCGAATTTGAAATTTTTTTAATTATATTTATGCCGACCGTTTCCTTATTAATTTCCGCCGGTTTTATTTCCCCGTTTACGAAAATTTTTAAGAATATTAAGGAAGTTAAAAGATAAGAACGTTATTTGCAAAAAAAAATTAAAAATTATTAGGGTAGTTTGCCGATAAGAATTATTAAATCGGTTAATTTTTTAATTAAAAATCAGCTGGTATTTTAGTATAAAGTTATTTTCCTTAAATAAGAAATCGTTTAATTACGTAAAATTAATTATATTTTAAGCAAACATTAAAAAATTAAAAATGAACGTTTTTAAAAAGAAGGGATATTTATTATATAAGAAAGATAAGCTTTTTTAGCCGAAAAGGAAAGGGGTGGTAAAAAAATGTAGCTAATAGCGGTTGAAAATAGTTGTTGTAAAAGGGTTAAGATAAAGGAATGGAAGTGTAGCGTTTACGATAAGCCCGGATATAATACGCGTATTTGTAAAAAAATTATAAAAACGTTTAGCGAAAAAGAATTCGATTAATTTGAATTAATGTAATATGTTATTGTTAAGTTATTTGGATTAATTGTTATAAAGTGCCAAAAACCGCGCAGCTTGCTTGTCCGCGTAGCTCGTTTATTTAATACGTTAAGGTATTTAAAACGTAATATAATAAATATAAATTATTCGAAAAATTTGTTTAATATAAAAAGGTAATAATATAAAACCTTTTTTTATATATTAAAATATATAAAGTATATTATATTAAAATTTAAGATTAATATAATAATAGAATAATAATGTTATAAAACTATAAAAGTTTATAAATTACTTATATTTATTATATAATATATTTTATTTATATATATATTATATTTCGATAATAGTTTAATAAACGTAATAAAATAATCTTAATACTTTTATTAATTAATAATATATTATAAAATTATATAATTTATATTTTAAACATTTTTCGAAATATATATAGGATTTATATATTATTGTCGATTAAAGAAAAGAAAAGAAATACTTAATAAATATACCGTTTCTATAATAAATAATAAAACCGATATATAAAACAATTATTTTATTTTTAATTATATATATTATATATTATATTTTTTTATACAGTTTTATATTAAATCTATGGTTTTATTATAATTCTTTTTAAAATATTTCTTACATTTCATTTACCTTCGGTTAATAATAACTTTTGTATTTTTTTAATATTTACTTTTAATAATCAGTTTTAAATGGGTGGATTTGTGGATTTTGTATGGGGAAATGTTGGGCGTGAAGGGGGTGGTGCGTGAAGGGGGTGGTGCGTGAAGGGGGTGGTGCGTGAAGGGCGTGTTTGACTTAACCGTAGACTTGAAAAGAGGAGTCACCGAGATGGGAATGCGATATTAGAAGCAGATCAGCCGGGGCCACAATTGTAATTATTATTAACAAATGGAAACAAACTACTCGCGGCGAAGAGCGAAGCCATCGCACCCCGTAGGATCGGGGTCAACTAAGAAAGATAACAAGAAAGCACTGGCAACTACACGATGCCGGACGCCGGCCCTTCCATCTCAACAACACATAAGCGATGATCATGTCCTGGGCTACACCGCCCTGCGCCTATTTCAGCTCGATCGAATAAGGTAAACCCGCCTTAGACCGGCGGAGACGCTCCTTGCAAAGGTCTCCCGGCTCGCTAGTCGTAGACCTGAATGGCCTAGACGGCCACTCACCGCCCTCGTTGTTGTCGACGTTCTCGTCCGGATTTCGAAGATCCTCCACCGAAGTTTCAGACCTGGCTTTAGCCGTTACGGAAAACGGCTTGTCTGGTGCCGCGGCCGCCGGCTGAGCTTGAGTATGCGCCTGAGAGCCTGTAGCGTCGGGCTGACCGCCCTCCCCGGGAACTTGTCCATTCTCTGCCTTTGCCTGTTTCGTCTTCTCGGCCTTGATAGCCCCTCCCCTTTCTTCGTCGTCCGACACGCCGTAGATGTCCTCTTCGGGATCGAGAACCGCGCCGGCGGCTGTCGGGGTTGCTGGGGGCGGACTCTGTACTCGGGTGCGAATCGGAAGCTCGGAAGGAGTCGGACCTCCTTGCTCCGGTTGAGACGCCGCCCGTTGTTGCTCCAGCTTGGCCGCGGCCTCGCGCTTGGCCTGCTTGGCTTCCTCGATGACTCTGAGGTGCGGGGGGAGTCTTGAACGGGGTGGCTGAGACGCCGTCTGCTGCTTGGTAGTTGCCTGTCGCTTGGCCAGCCTACGGCTCTTCTCTTCCTTCTTCTCCAGCAGAGCCCAGGTGCGGTTCGTTGGCGAATGGAAGTACGCCCATGGACGGTGCGATGGCCAACCGGGGGGTGGTTGGTAAACAGGGGCTTGTCCCGGTACGAAGTCATCATTCACAACGACCTTGACGGCCTCGCCCGCATTGGTGTGTCTGCTAATCGTAGGCTTCCTAGCAGCCGCCTCCGCCTGCCGGCGCTCCTCGCGGGTCTCCTTGATCTTCTGAATTTCCTCGACGCGCTTGGCGCTCTGTGCGGCGGCCCTCGCGGCGTCTCCCGGAATGTGCATGGCGAGCTCGGCCGTGGGAGGAACTCGGTTGTACCGGACCGAGCCCGCCGGAGGAGGGTCGTTCAGCTCGCGTCTTTCCCTGGCTTGACGCCATTTCTCTATGTTGGCGTACGTATACCGGGGCTTCGGTGTAACCCGGCGTGGAGCCTGTCCAGCGGCCGCGACATGCGAGGACTGGTTAGCGGACATCGACGTGGGGGTGCCACGCAGCGCAGGCCTCGGCCAATGCGCCATTTCCTTTTCTTCCGGACTGTGATGTCCATCCCCAGGGCCGAACGGCAACTCATCCTCCGATTCCTCTTTCTCTGGTTCCCCTTTGGCTCTGATGCCTTCTTTGCCGTGAACCTTCGGCCGCTCTATGATCTGACGCGCCGGGTGCACAAAGGTGCGACCCGCGGGTAGCTCCCGGCCGTGCTGGTCGAGGCGTCTGCCGCCGTCTTCCACGTGTCGTAGCTGGTCCTCTGGGCTGAGAACGCCCTGCTCTGCCATGGCGAGGAGACCGCGGAGGTTGACGAGCGGGAGCGAACCGCTGAAGACGAGGCGGGGGTCGATACTGCGTGGAGGTGGAACCTCCACCTCATCAAAAATGGAGAACGGTCTGCGGCCTTTCGGCACAGGTTAGCCAGGTGAGCTGCAGCACGGATGTAGTTATGGAAAACCTACTGAGGAAGCCCACGAGCCCACGAAAGAACTGGTCCCAGAGATCGTAGAGGCTTATGTCGAGCTTGGCCGTCGACGCCACCTTGATGATGGTCTGCGGAACCGCCGCCCAAATGTCGATGGGCTTCTTGCCTTTTTGCTCGCGTCTATCGACCACTGTCTTGATGGCCCTCCACCACCTGTCGAAATTCACATCCGGATCGGGCTTAACGCCCTTCTCGTTGGGATGGTGCTCGGACATTGTGTGCGTTCTGAAATACACAGGTGTCTGTTAGAAGAGGACGAAGAGAAATAAAAGAAGACCATGTAAATTTCAATGATTGCAAAGGGGATACATAGGGTGACTTACGTTTGTACGTGTGTGTGTGTGTGTGTGTGTGTGTGAGGAACTGGCTGAGTCTTGAAGATAATTTAAAACATATCAGGACCGTGGGAGTCTTCTTTTTTGTTTTTTTAAAAACCGCTACAAAGGCCTAGTTGTGCAAGGTGCCCTAAGCTTCAAACCCTAACAGTTGCATCCGGCCGTCAGGCTATCTATAGACATACGGGTATGTTATGTACCTACATACGCCTACAAACCCCTACAAATACGTGTGCCCTGTTGTGGGTGCCAGTAGGTCATATGGAGTGGGTACCGGTTGCACCCCCGAGCTCTCGTACATATAGTCGGCAGACTTGATTAACATCTCTTGACTGCATTCCCGTACCAGCCCAACCTCATGACAGGTCTCTATATATTTGTTATAAGAGATACAGCTACTATTATAACCAACCGACAGTGATGGAGAGGGCACGATATATATGTTCATTCTTTTCTAAAGCTGGGTCGGATGTTACGTTCCAGGGGAGCGAGTGGAAAATAAGTATCGTAAATACAGCCCTGTACAAAAACCCTGACGAGGTAAATAGGTCTCCTGCTTGGCAGGAGACGCAAGTTGTCTCCCATTATAAGAAAGGAGAAATGTAAGGTTCATTGGTTTGTCAGGCGGGCATAAGCAGCCTTTTCAGCAAAGCAATCAAACCAGATAACAATCTGCCGCGGCTTCAGGCCAGTTGCATATGTCAGGTCAGTCAGATGAGGTAAGTGAGTCAGGCCAGGTCAATGTCAAAGGCGCAGGGGCCTTAGTTGTACATGAAAAGATCTGAAATATCACCAAGGTTGCCAACAGGGGCAGCACAGACGGCTTTGAAATCGAATATTTACTTGATAATTTCCATTTCTTTAATTACTGATAGATGATTTCAGGCAGCCGCCAATTGAATCAGATAAACAGGTTAATGAAATCATATGTTGTTTCATTGCTGAATCGCTGGCCTCAAGAATGAATTTCTTAGGGACCCTGTAGATGTTTGACGGCTACCATTAAAATACTTGTAGCCCTGATTTCACTGATTCGCAGCATGCACCTGTCGATAAAGGATTCACGCAGCAATGGTTCATATGTATATGCCGAACCCGAGTTCTTGAGGCACGGGCAGTGTGTGGTCGTCCCGTTGTCTTGCTACAACGGACGCTATTCTGCCTCAGCGCGTGCAACCCCACTCATTCCCGTCACTCCTCACCCGCATTCATACTGGGGAGTGAGAAGCAGCGAAGATGTCTACGGTTAAATGAGTGGATGGATGCTGGACAGAGGGCTATCTGGAGATCCAAAACCTGAAGTCTTCTTGTACAGGCAAAAAAATACATCCCAAAGCCTTCCATGCATATGCACCCATAACCCCGTATTAGGAGCACCGACAATATCACCGCGAGCAGATCAATGGATATTGGTGGATACTGGTGGACGGCTACATCCCTTAGCTGCACGACGGTACCATCGGCTGGGCCCAATAGGAACCGGTCTCGACAAGACCCAACTGCCAAGTTAGGAAGGTACGACGATAGCGCCATATCTGGGTGCGGCGTGGAAGGTTAATTCAACGACATTCGATCCTCGTTAACTGGCTGTGAAAAGAATTGATCTACTCAGCCAGAATACTAGTATTATCGGCCACAGAAACCTCCCCGGGTGTTCATTAACTCGTGTGTAGTCTTGCAGCAGGATAATTGTTCCTCGATGGGGAAAAGAGGGTTCCTTCCCAGGCCAAACGTGCCACCCCGCTTCCAGACTAACTATTGTGTCCCGCCAGCTGTCAGGGCCATTAGCATGACCACCAAAACACTAGCGTTCTGCACCTGTCGTTCGAAAATCGTAGGCTGGTCCTATCCAGCCTACAGGGGATGCCAGTAATTGAAGAGGTAACTAGAGGATGGCCCGGATAGGGTAGCTCGTGTAAAGTATATTGGACCCACCCCCTCAACGTCTGCCAGTGCCAGCCATTACAGATTGGTACAGCGTAAGTAGATAATATGGCCAATTCCATTGGTCTATTTATTTGGGGCCGGGAGCTCGATCGTAACTGGACTCGTGGGAGTGGCGTACGAGATCTGTTCTTCATTCTTATGCTCAAATATTCGTGCGTTCATATCAAGCCCGTTGTCAACCCCCACCCCCCTCGGATCGACTCTCAGCCTGTCGTCCACACGCCGGTTGTGATTACAGACTCGTAAACATGCCTATCCAGCTACCCTCTGCCTGCCTTGAACGTCGAGCCACGAGTCTCCCTCCGGGCCACTACCCATGCCCGTCGACCAACCCGCAGCGGGGCGGGGTTAACCCGCAGGCGAGCGTCAGCCCCACCATTAAGGGTTGCGCGTCGACGGCGGCCCAGGAGGCTGTGGTAAGCGTCATGCTAGTTGCCTCGAGCCAAGAGGGGTGGTATGCTGACGCCGACGATAGGGGGAGTCACAAGCAGCGACGACGGTAACCGGTTCGGACTCCTCCTCGCATCTCAGCGACAAGGAAAACCTCGTTCCCCCACCGCAAGGCCGTCGCAGGCCGGACTCAGTGACGGAGACGAGAGCAGCGCCGCCCGGAGAGGCTTTCCACGACGGCCGCAGGCTGTGGGGATCACGGGAGCCGTCAGTCGAGATGGGAGACGGTCTGCCATCGAGTCCAGAGTTGCCGCGACCGTTGGGCCTGGGAGTCGCTCGCGTCAGGTTTGATCGCCATCACCACGGGCATCCCCAGCCGCACGCACTTGGCGCCGACGACCCAGAAACGAAGACGCCGGTGGGGTCATCCGAGACCACGCTTCGGCTTGTGAATCCAGGAGGACAAGACGGATGCGAGATGGGCGTCCAGCCCTCGAGCCCCCTGCCGCAGGTCCCCGACAACAGGAATTTAGACCCGCCGGCTCCCGTCAGGTTTCTTGGGCTGGCGGACTGGTGGATTCCCATCCCCCCAGATGTCCACCTGGAACTAGACAATCTGACGCGTGGGGTAGGCGGCGCGAACATCCTAGTTCGGACCCATCCGCCGCTCATCTACATCGGGGCCGTCGTACCATCGGACTGGCACTACGAACCCGAGATTGCGAGACTCATGGCTCACCGCAACAGGTGCCGGGCCATGAATGTAGTCCTGGACCTCATCAACGAGGCCGCCGTGGCGCCGGGGTTGGTGGCGGATCCCAACCGCCGTTTCGGCCTGATCGACAGGCACCTACTGAACGAGGAGTTAGCGATGTGGACCGATAGCGCCCGGGAGAGGGCGAGCCGTCTCAGTCTCCCGTTGGATCGACCCGCCCACCGGGACGCCGCAGACCGCGGCGGCCGCGCAGCCGGCGTCCGTGTGCTCCAGCAGTGCTTGGTCCAGCCTGGCCCGGCGAGGCGTACGGCCTCCGCCGCTTCTGTGGGGTCTAGGGTGAGCCCATATCCGACTGGGGAGACAGCCTCGCAGCTGCGTAGACGGGGGAGCCCGCCGGCCGCCGGTGGTCAGGGGCCCATGCACCGACCGGGAAATCGCGGCAGGGTGGGTGATGGCTTGTAAAAGGTTCAGGAGGGGGGAAGGATTGTCAGGATCCGGAGGATTCTCGGTGTCCAGTGTAGTGATATCTCTGTCAAGGAGCAGGAGGGTGTATCATCCGTCGTTTTAATAATACACGACTGCCGGTTGGAGAATACAATTCTCCTTGGAGCGGTCCATAGAGGACCTACGTATAAGCTACACTCGTAAGCGTAGATATATTGGGGGATCCGCCGTGCCGTGGGTATGAAAGGTACGAGCACCGATGTCCTTGTAGCGGATAGGCGTCATTCTGTTTAGCGCACTTCACTGTGTTCGACGTGGTTAGTTAACTAGACTTGATAGGTACGACTAGATATATGAGATCCGGTTACGTTTCGAGAACAGACTGTAATTCAATCTTGTCACTATGCTATACTAGCCGCCTAAATTTATAAAGCTTATGTGCACCACGGCCAAACACCCCTAGCAGTGTTGCCACTGTAATGGGCGCCATCAACCATTACCAGATGCTCCTGACAGAGAGGTAATATTACGCCATGGAGTAGGTAACTCGAATATAGGCACCATGAATATCAAAGTTGGGGATGGGAGAAGGAATTAACGGGTACCTAGACCTGACTGAAAGTGGAAGTTATGTAACGACCACAGCAGCCGTAGCCTTACCTGGGTAGATGCTTAGCGTAGGTACGTGGTAGTTACTTGCTTCCAGGTTTCTGTATATATCCAGCACCTGCTGTTTCTTCGCATTGACCGCCTTTCTGCGCCGCGGCAAAAAGTTTGGATTTTCCCCAGGGCCCGCGCACAATTTCCGATTTCAAAAAAAGGGAAAAAAATGATCTTGACCCTGAAACAACCCAAACCCTGCAGCACCACCATTACTACCATTACTGTTACTATTCCATAATAACACCCTTATCATTATCATCATCATCATCATCATCATCGTCATCATGTCTTCGAATCCTAACAACGAACAAGGCGAGTCCAACGCCGGGGCGGAGTCGCATCCAGCGGCTCCGACCACACAGACCGCGTCAGAGGAACCGCGTCCAGCGGTCACCGAGAACGACTCAGGCCGCGTATGTACCTTCAATCATCGCCTTGTTCCGATTCGGTAGCTAACATAATACCGCAGCCAACCTTTGATAAGAACGCATACCGCAGGGCACCGGCACCAGCCCCCGGTCGCGGTTCGACACCAAGGGCGACCCAGACTCCGTCAGCGAGACCGCGTCCAGCGGCCGCCGGGAACGACGCAGGCCCCGTGTGTATCTTCACTCATCGCCTTGTTCTGATTCGGTAGCTAACTTAACATCACAGTCAACCTTTGACAAGAATGCCTACCGCAAGATACCGGCACCAGCCCCCGGCCACGGTTCATCAAGTGCTGCCCAGTCCATGGTAAGTAATCTCAGAAGATTCTCCGTTTTCTTTTCTATTCTTTTCTTCTCTTTTACGTAGACGCCACAAGAAAGTCTCTAACCGGCGATGTAGGGTCAATCGTGGAAAGGCCATAAAAAGGCTAATCATTTTGATCGCAATCACATTCAGCAGATCCCCCCGCCACCTGGGGCCATCGACCTTGCACACGAGGGAACGCCGTCTCTGGCGTCATTGAAGCCATTCCCTCCCAAGGAGCTAAGGCATCGCATCTGGTGTCGAAATTGTTACCGTATGCATGATCCCTCGCTGTGTCTTGGCCCTGTAATCAAAGGGGTAATCGATATTTGTCCGATCTGCGGGTGTCGGCATCTAGCCGAGGAATGTCCTTACTATACCAAGGACAGAATGATTGAATATTGCTGGGTCAACCGGCAATGTCGACCACCCATCCAGACACGGGCCGACTTTAGCCGGGTGGTTTTAACGCCAGAACAAAAGCGTCAGATCGTGGCGCCGGTTCAAACGGTTGCGTTTTCCCGACGTAGGGACGAGGAGGAATGGCGTCGAGCCATTTCGAAGTCGCTGGGGCTCCCGTGGAAAACACATGACTATAGGCAAGAGGCGCATCCTCGTCAAGAGGCCGAGTCCGCCAAGCGTTACTACGAGGGCGGGAGAGTACCGCGGACCCCACTCAGATACGACCCGGCAGGCAAGGTGGACGGCGGCCCGCCTCCGACAAAGAACCCAAAAGAGGGCACGACGGGTTTTAACGTCGAGACAGACGTCTCGTACAGAGTCGCCCTTCTCGAAAAGGAGCGCCAACTGATCGAGACCAGGGCAAGAGCCGAGGCCGAGGCCAGAGCCAGAGCCGAGGCCGAGGCCGCAGCCGCAGACGCAGCCGAAGCCGAAGCCGAAGTCGAAACCAAAGCCGGGGGAGCGGTCGTCGAAGACCAAGCAATGTCGTCGACGGACCCCAAGTCGGCGGCCAGGGAAGACCAGTCCGAAGCAGTGATCAACCATATCTTCCCTCTGCTCGAGGCGGCATCCCAGTCGCTCCTGGACCCGGCGCTTGCTAAAATCGCCGAGAACCCGCTCTTCGCGTCCGAAGTGATAAAGGGCATCACAGTTCTTCAAGGTGACATCAGGGCGGCGGCCGGTAGGACCCAGCCCGCATCAGAAGTGAACCCGATATTCGCTCAACTAGAGGCGGCATCCCAGTCGCTCCTGGACCTGGTGGCTGCTAACGCCGCCGAGATCTCGCGCCTTGCGTCTGAGGTGGCACAGGGCGTCACAGCTCTTCAGAATGAGATTCGGACGGCGGTCGTCGAGGCCAAGGCAAATGAGACGCAGAAGAGGACGTCGGGCTTTTCAGAGATCGAGGCCGGTAAGGCCGAGAAGGAGCAGGCGGTTGCCTCGCTGGGGGGCGACTCCGACGAGCTCAGCAGTGTACTCGACGCGCTTCGGGAAATTGGTAAGGAGGAAAAACCGCCGGGGAAAGCAGACGGCGGCGGCGAGGGACAAATGGGGTAAGCCGGAGCTGCCGTTTGTGTTTCATTATATTGCAATTCTTGGGGCGGCCGGTCCAGGCCAGTAGATTAAGAGTTATCGGGGCTTTCATTTGGCTGAGGTCATCTAAGGCCGTTAATACACATCGATGATAGTTGCTGCCGCTCATCCGGTCATCCCCGTCCGGTACGAAAATGTCGAGTAATTCACATCAGCTGGGAGGCATAAGACGGCACCGCGGTTTCTTGCGAACTCGAGATCACACTAGTAAGAGGGGCCATCTAATCTACGTAGTATAAGGCTACCCCTTAATCATATCACCCGGAGGACGGTAGACTGCTAGCGGGCTGTTGAATGCCTGCGGAAGAGTTAACCGTCGCGCCTATACAATGTGTCCTTAACTCCCCCGTGTAAACGATCGTGCTTAAGGGCCTCGTATATACGGAAAGCGGTGGAATGTAGTAATCTGTCTGTCCATATAACAAGGCTTCGAATTTAAAAACTTTAAAATGGCTAGTCCAGGTAGGGAAGGCGTTATATTTAAATTTTTATACTTATATAAATTAAATAATATAAATGTGCATTATGTATATAAATTTTAAATGTATTATTAAACTTAACATATATATTAACATTGGTAAATTTTAAAATACTATAATAATTTAAAAATACCTAAGTTTATAACTATTTTATTTTATAATTTTAGTATTTAATATTAAAGTATAACATACTTTAATTAACAATTATAAAGTAAACTAAATTAATAAAGGAGAAAGATTAAATTTATTAGAGTATAAAAAGTATAAGTATATATATAATAAGATTTAATTACCTTATACTTATATTAATTTAATATATAACTTTTTAATAATAAGGTTTATAGAAACACGGTAAAAAGAAAATTTAGGAATTATATTAAGTATAAAAAATTAGATTTAAAAATAAAGTTAATTTATTAAGAGATTTATATTCGGTAATACCGTTATAAAGGTTAAAAAAGTTTAAGTTTTAATAAAGAACGAAAATGTAAAATAGTACGAGAAATACGAATTTTATTATTAAACGAGAAAAAAGTAAAAATAATAGCGTATGTAAAATAAGAAACTCAGTAAGTTATTTAATAGTTTTAATTTTAAAATAAAAATAAAAATGTATAAAAATATAGATTTTAATACTTAGAATAATAAAATAATAATATTATAATTCGAGAAAACCTGTTAATACTGTTAAAATCAGGTTAATTATTCGAACGATTAATAAAGCTAAAAAAAGGTCTTATAATAGTTATTTTAATTATTATATAATAGAAGATAAGTAAAAAAATAAAGAGGTTAGATATAACGGAAAATATTATATTAAAATCATGCTTTAATTTAAAACATGAATAAATTAAATAAATAGAATTATACTAAATAGAATTCTTAAATTTAAAACTATAATAAAACAATATATGGAATAAATACACGTATTAATATTAAATAATACACTATTTTACATATATATTCGATTGAAAATTTTAAAAATATAAAATCAAAAAAACTAATAACAAAGTTTTAATTAAGTTAAAAATTAAATAGTAAAAGACGTATAAAAGAATTTCGTTACTAAATTTCGATATTTAATCAAATAATTTAAAAAGAAAGAAATTATTACTTATTATAAAACCGGTAAAATTAACTAATACAAATGAGGGAAAGTAGCGTAATATATAGAAGTAATATTATGTTAATAAATTTAATTATATTTTATATATATTTAAAGACAAGAAAGATTTAGTAGATATAATATTTTATTAGTATATTAAAACAATTTCAATAACGCTTTATTCTTTAAAAATAGGAATATTTAAAAATGTAAATAAATAGCTTATATTTTTATATTTTTAAATCTAATCGGAAGAAATTTTTAAAATTGTTTTTAATAAGATATAAAATCTTAATAAAACGAATATAGTTAAAGTTATATTTTAATATAATTAATATGGTTCTTTTACTCTATCTATTTACTTATTTATAAATATATGTAATTTTTTTTCTAAAACTAGCTTATTTATAAATACTTTAATTAACTTAATTTAGAAAGTATATAAAGTAAATATATAAATAAGTAATAATTATTATAAAATATTTAATATTATTATTAAGCTTTTTATTAATAAATTAATAAGATACGTTTTAAAATAAGAATAAAAAATAATTTAAATCTCTTATAGCCTATTTATTAAACGAGTGAATTATAGATACGAATTAAATATTAAATATGGCATTAAATTTATTAAAGTTTTGAAAATTATAACGTTTTATAAATCTTATTTAAGTTTCTTTAAACTTAAAATACATATTATTAAAGGCTAATTATAATTAATAAAAGATTAAGCGAATTTTAAAATTTATATGTCCTAAAATATTATAAAATACATCCTTCCGGCCTTAATATTTAACCTATATTTTATATCTGCTAAAAGGGTTATAGTAAAAACTCGATGAAAAAATATTTAATGAATGAAATAATTTAAAATAGTAATAAAGGTAACTTTAAAAGTTAAATATTATATTTATTATATTATTTGATATTTATACGCTAGATATAAAGTTTTAATATATTATGTTTATTTCTATCCTTTTATATATTAAGTCTTATAACGAATTAATTAAAAATAAGCCGACTATTCTAGCTTACGTATAATTTTAATTTGCTTTTATTTTACGTTACCTTACTTTTCGTTTGTAATAAATCTCTTATTTAATTTTTTATAATACTAAATATAATTTTATAGTATTTTTTAACTAGCTATTTATACTTTTTACTAGCTTTTAATAGATTATTAACGGTTATAACTATTTTTTATTAAATAATCGAGATATTAATAGCCATTATATATTTTTTATAACAATATTAAAATTTAATACTATTGTTAATAATTTTATTACGCAGTAAATAAATAAAAATAATATATTAATTATATATAAAGTAAGTATTAAAATATATGTAGTAGTTAAAGGAATGGGGTATAGGGGGTCCCTAGGGTAACGGAGGAGTAGGTGTAACACAGCTACTATTTATATATATATAGCCAAGACCTAACACTTTTATACCTTCTTATATATAGGAACAACCCAGATTAATTAAAACAATAGCGATATTTCGAATTACAACGCATTTTCTAACAGTAAGATTATAACTGTCGGAAAATGTAAGGTATTTATTTAAATTAGCACTATTTAAACTAAGTATATAAAGTAAATAAGTAAAACTAATATAAAATAAATATATAAAGTAATAAAAAATAAAACAAAAATTCACTTATATATTTATAATAATTTATATATATATAATATTAAATATTATTCGAAATATCTAGCTATATATATATATATATAAAGCTGATCTATTTATTAAGTATATATATAATTAGTTTTACGTAAACGTAACCGGGAAATACCCTTTAAAAACCGTCTTTTTTTAATAAAAACAGGAAAAACGTAATACGGGTTATAGGTATACGGTAATAAATAAATAATACGTATACGATTAATTTAATTAATTCTTAAAGCTCTTAATTATTCCAATTAATCGCCGACACGGTAACGGAGCCGAAACCCTAAGTTGTTTAACTTCTTTAAGCTGGCGTTACCTAAAGGAACGGTAGCCCAAGCTGGATTTAAACCAGTTGATTTTTACGACTAATCGCAACAGGGTGCCTAAGCCTATTACAATTAAAAAAACACCCAGGCTCGCGATTACTAAGCTATTAGGCCGATTAGTATATATAAATATTAAAGTTTTAGATATATCTTTATTACTTAGATCTACTTTAATATAATATAAGTATAAATTTTTAATCGTAAAACTAGAGCAAAATTAAAATGTAATTTTCTTCTAAGAACTTAAAATATATTATAAAAGTCTTAATATTTCTTAAATTATTACCATTTAAAAAATTCTCTTTACCGAATTAGTTAAAAAGTATAAGGTTTATAAAGGTCGAAATATAAGAATGCAAGGTAAAGTGCTATTATAGTATTTAGCTATGTATATATATACAGCTAATCCGTTTATTATATATATGTATATAAATAGTTCTATATAAATACGACCGGAGAGCATTTTTTTAAAAACCGTCCTTTTTTAGCTAAGGGCCGGAAAAACGTAATGCGGGTTATGTAATACGGTAATTAACGATAAGATATATCCGATTAATTAATTAGTTCTTAATGCTTTTAATTATAACTAGTTTTAAAGCCTTTAATTACTTTTTAATTATCGCCGACACGGTGGCGGAACCGAAGCCCTAATTAGTTTAGCCTTTTTTAAGCTGGCGTTACCTAGAGGAACGGTGGCCTAAGCTGGATTTAAATTAGCTATCTTTTAAAATTAACCGAAATAGAGTACTTAAACCTGTTGTAATTAAAAGAGATACCTAGGTTCGCAAGTATTAAGCCATTAGGCCGAAATATAAAAATATTAAGCAATAATCGGGTTCGGAATAATGTTGTAGAAAACTAAAATATATAATTTATATTAACTATGAAAATAATAATTATTATTGTATTTATATATATTAAATGTAATAATTATTCTATAAATTATTAATATTATTAGTATATAAATTTAATTTAATAAACCTTATTTATTATACTTTTTTATGTAATATTTAAGTAGTTTATATATTAAAAATATTATATTTATTTATTAATAATATAATTTATAATAACGTTTAATATAAGTATTCCAGACGTATAAATACTCCGGACGGTTTTTAATATATTTTAACTATTAAATTTTAATTAAATATTTTGTAACATTAATAATATAAAACGGTTTATAAAAACAATAAAAATAAACTTAATCGTTTGAGTTAAAAAACGAAGCTCGAAATTTAATTATACTGCATTGAATTTTATATATAAAATCGTAAAATTTACATTATATAAACGATATATTAATATATTTTTTTATAATAACTATATGCTTAAATCTCAAATTTTAATATTAACTGAAAAAGAATCCATTATCGACCAAACTTTTAATTTAAATAAGTAAACATTTTTTATACGGTTTTAATATATTAAAAATATAATTAATCTATTACTTACTTAACGCGTTATAATACCTATCGGAATTAATTAATTATCGAACTTTATTAAACGGTGAAAAAAACTTTAAACGTATTTAAATCGGAAAATTAAGTATTACCGGATATTATACGAAAATCTAAACATATTTCGTAAATAATTTTAATTTATTTCAGTTATTATCGCAAAATACGATATTATAAAAAATTATTTATAATTTAGATAAAATTAAATATTTAATAATCCTTTTTATAATAACGGGTATAATAATTATTAATATCGAAAAACGTAAAAATTTTAAATTAATTTATTAAAAAAATAAAAAATATATTATAATTATTTAAAATATTAATTTCGACAATTAAATTATACTATTATTTATTATTATAACTAAAAAAATTACTTTAAATTTTAATACCGTAATAACTTACTACCAGTAACCAATTTAAAAATTATATTAAATAATAATTATTAAACGATAAATAAATTATGTTTTAAATAAACTTAATATTTTAAAAAATATATTCGGACGTATATAAAATATTCGAAACAATTTTTTATTTTTAACGGTTATGAAAATTATTATTTAATTCAATTTAAAAAATGTTAGACCAATTATATTATTATTACATTTTATATATTAACGTATTATTCGTATATACTTTAACCTTTTTATATATCTTCTTTTTTTATTTCAAAACATATTTATTTATTATCTATTAAAAACTTAATATAACGTTATTATACTTATATTATTAAAAAGAAATTTCGCCGGCTTTTATAATACGTTTAAAATTATCATAACGTTTAATACCATTAAATTTAAATTTACGAAAACTAACCTTAATTTATTCGATCTTAATAACAGTTTTTTCCGAATTCGAAATTTTTTTAATTATACTTACGTTAATTATCTTTCCGTTATTTTCCGCCGGTTTTACATTTCCGTCTGCAAAAACCCTTAAAAAAAATTAAAAATTATCAAGGTAGCTCGCCGATAAGAATGCCTAAATCGGTCAATATTACAACAAAAAGTTATATATTACTTGTATATAAAACAGTTTTTTTAGAAAAAAAAGGTTTAATTACGTAAAACAAATTATATTTTAAACAAATATCAAAAACTTAAAAATAACCGTTCTTATAAAAAAAAAGAAAATACATACTATAAAAGAAAACAAGTGTTTTTAACTTAAAAAGAAGGGGGTAATAAAAAAATACAGTTAATAATAACTAAAAAGGGTTATCGTAAAAAAATTAAAATAAAGAAACGGAAATATAACGTTTATAATACATCCGGATATAATATACGTAGTTGTAAAAAGGTTATGAAAACGTTTAAAGAAAAAGAAATTCCGATTAAGTTAAATTAATATAATATATTATGAATAAATTATCTGAATTTATTATCATAAGGTGTTAAAAACCGTCCGAAATACTTATACGTCCGGAATATTTATATAAAATTATTAAAAAAACTTAAAAAAATAATATTAATATTAGATATTAAATAATTTAATTTAATAAAAAGATATCAATAATATAATTTATATATATTTGTTTAAAAATTTAATTATCTATTTACGCTTAAAAAGTGAACGTATTATTAAACCTTTATATAAAGTTATTCTTAATAATTATTTTTGTACTAATAATACAAGTTAAAAGTAGATTTTAAATAGAAAATATATATATGATAAAAATAATAATATAAAAAATATTGTTAATAATATACAGATATTTAATTATATATATATATATATATACTTATTTAATTTATAAAGTAATAATATAATACAAGTTAATCTTAAAGGTAAAAATAAACGAGTTTATATTTAAATTAACTGAATTATTTAACTAAATGAAATATGTATTATTTATTTTATATTTTATTATATTTCATAATTTTGCTTTATTAAATATAATATTCCGGAATTTTAAATATTTTCTTAAGTCTAATAGTAGTTTCTTTTTCGATACCGTATTATTATTATAGGCTTATAAACACTTCATTCTCCCTAGAGAAGACGTAACCGTAAAACCAAATTAAACAAATGGATAGATTATGCTATCGGTTACAAAGCTTTACCAAGCCCTAACCTTTTTACAGCCCCTATCGACGACCATTTTTAACCGAATTCTGAACGGTTTTCGTAATCCGGAATAGCCGGATAAATTATTACTTATAATCCTCCTTTTATCGAATTAAAAGTTAAATTTCGAAATTTTTAAGCTTTTTAACGTTTATATCCAGTTTTCCTAATAATTTTTCTATACGGTAGATATTTTTTACCATAAAATCGTTTAATTTTTAATTATTTTTATTTATATAAATTAAATTATATTCGAAAATTAAAATTAAAATCCGATATTTTTAGCAAAAATCGATTAAATCGATAAAAATATTAATATTTTTAACTTATTTTAAAATTTTATTAAATTTAAAAATTTTTAAAAAAACATTTTCGATAAAAACTTTATAATTACAGAATACCGGTATTTTAAAATAAAAATTACCCGGTATGTTTTAGTTATTTTAATTAATAAGGATTTAAAAAAGTAATTTAATATTAAGTACTTTCCACTTAATTATCATATTAACACCTTTTTATTAATCGTAAAATCGATCGAGGTTAAAATCGTAAAACTGGCAAAAAGCTGCAGAGCAGCCATCTTATACGGACTTGAAATTTACCGCAAAAAGCTTAACATTTCCTAAATCATTATGTTCTAGGAGATTCCCCCTACCGAACCCGCTAAAAAACATAAAATTTATCAAGGTCGAAACTTGTCAACATTACGCAAATAAACTTCCCAGCCGATATAAATCGAAAAACTACGTACTTATAGGAATCTAATAATCGGTTTCGGAATAAGGCTTTTCGTAACCGAAACGTATAATTTATTATTACTATAAAAACTATTAATAATTACCATATTCGAAAATATTAAATAAAGTATTTATTATGTTAATTATTAATATAATTACTTCGTATTTTTAATTTAACCTGGATAATACGGCGTAAACCTAATAACCTTGTATAAAAACTTAATTATTTTATAAATATATATAAAACTTTAATATAAATTAATTATTAAACCTTGATATTATTAAGGGGAAATTATAAAGGTAATAAATAAATAACTAATTTGTATTAGTTTAGTAACTTAACATAATAAACATTTATAAATGCGGATTTTTTAATTAATATTATAAAAGTATGAAATATTAATATTTAATTTAATTAACAATTTGAACAGTAATATTAAAAAATAAGAAAATGTTTAAATATAATTTAATATTAAGATAAGTTCTATACTAAATTATATGATATATTTAAGCGGTTTAATTAAATTTAAAAAGTATCTATTTATATAAACTAAATATATAACCTTTATACAACTATATTGCATCCGAATAACATAAAAAAAATTTATAAGTAGATATTAATATATAAATAACGAATTTACTAAATTAAAATAATTAAAAACAATATAAGTATTATATATATAATGTATTTAAATATTATATTTTTATAATATTTTAATTATATACCTTTATATTTATATATATATTTATTTATAATATAGAATAATTTATAGTAATATCATTTAAAATTATATATATATAAATAATATAACGTCCTATATAAATACTCCGGACGTCTAAATATTTCTAACAGTTTTTAGTATATTTTAATTACCGAACTTTAATTAATTATTTTTTATTATTAATAATATAAAACGGCTTATAAAAGAAGAAAAATAAAGTTAGCTATTTAAGATAAAAATTAAAACCCGAAACTTAATTATATATTATTTAATTTTATATATAAAATTACAAATTTATATTATATAAACGATATACCGATATACCTTCTGATAATAACTATATCCCTAAATCGCGAAAATTAACGTTAACTAAAAACAATTCATTATTAACCGAATTTTAAATTTACAAACGTAAATATTTCTTATCGGGTTTTAATATATTAAAAGTATAGTTAAGATATAACTTACCTAATATATTACAATATACATCGAAATTAATTAAATATCGAACTTTATTAAAAGGCAAAAAGCTATTAAATATACTTAAATCGGAAAATCGATTGTTAACGGATAATATACGAAAATCATAAAATATTTTACAAATATTTCGAATTTATTCGTAATATTATCGCAAAATACGGTATTACAAAAAAAAAATATTTATAGTTTCGTCAAAACCGAATTTTTAATAAGGTTTTTTTATAATAACGGGACTAATAATTGTTAATTTTAAAAAACGTAAAAAATTTAAATATTATATTAAAAAATAGAAAATATTTTATAATTATTTAAATTATTAATTTTTAGAATTAAATTATAAAATTATATATTATTATAATTAAAAAAATTACTTTAATTCTGATTATCCTAATAATTTATTATTAATAATTACTGAAAAATATAATATTAGTTAAGATTATTTAAACGATAAATAAATTAAATTTAAAATAAGTCTAATATTTTAATAAATATATTTGAACGTATATAAAAATATCAAAATATTTTCTTATTTTCGACGATTACGAAAATTATTATTCGATAAAATTCGAGAACTATTACGGTATTTATAATATTATAACGTTTTATATACCCGCGTATTTTTTTATATCGGGTTTTAACTTTTTAATATATCTTATTTTTTAGTTTAAAATACGTTTATTTCCTATATATCGAAAACTTAATATAATATTATTATATTTATATTTCTAAATATAACTTTTTCGCCGGTTTTTACAATACGTTTAAAAATGTTATAACCTTTAATAATATTAAATTTAAATTTACAAAAACTAGCTTTATTTTATTCGATCCTAATAACGTTTTTTCCTAATTCGAAATTCCTTTAATTATACTTACGCCGATTATCTCCCCCTTAATCTTCACAGGTTTTACTTTCCTATTTATAAAAACCATTAAAAATATCCGTAAAATAACAACACAAAAATGGTATTTATAAAAAAAATTAAAAATTGTCAAGGTAACTTGCCGATAAATATACTTAAATCCGCTATATTTATAACAAAAAGTTATATAATATATTTATATAAAACCGCTTTTTTCGGGAAAAAAAATGTTTACTTACGCGAAACGAACTGTATTTTAAATAAACGGCAGGAAATTAAAAACAAACGTTTTTAAAAAGAAAAAACACTTGATATAGAAAAAAACAAGGTTGTCTAGCGTAAAAAAAGGTAATAAAAGAATACAACTAATAATAACTAAAAAGATTATTATAAAGATGTTAAAACGAAAGGACGGAAATATAACGTTTATAATAAGTTCGGATATAATGCGCAAATTGATAAAAAAGCTATAAAAACGTTTAATAAAAAAATGCGATTAATTTAAATTAATACGATACATTATTATTAAATTATTGAAATTTATTATTACGAAATGTTAAAAGCCGTCCGGAGTATTTATTTGATCAAAGTACTTATATAAAATATGAATAATAATATAAACTTTAAATATTTTACTCCGCTATATAAAAGCTTTTTTTAAAAAAGAGTAAATAAAGTATAATTATAGTTTGATTTTAATATTATTATTTCTACTAAATAACTTACTTTTTATTATTATTATAATGATTATATTTAACGGCTGGGCTAGTTAACCAACTATTAAACCAAGTCGTACGGTTTATGTTAGCAATCGTATTACGAGATCTAAGTAACGAAGATAACTTAGTTACGTCTGGTAATACTAAGGGTATCTTAGGTAACTAAGTTGTAATGCAAACTGGTGTTATTTAAATTATGGAATAACAAGTATATATATCTTTATCCGTTTTCTATAGCTTAACGCTACTTAGTTTGATTATTCCTAAGCAGAGCGTTTAGTTGTGCTTACTAGTACTTAGTTCCTTTTTTACTAAGCGCCTCCGATTACGTAACTTGACCTATTTGAGTCCTGTTTCGGTCCACTGGACCGTTTCCGAGGCCTTCTCCAATCGGGTCGTAACATTATATATATAGTTATTATTCTATTTTTAAGAAATGTTTATTTTAAATTGTTTATTATTTATTAAAAATATAATATATTTTATAAAATTAATCGTTTCTTATTTCTGGAGAACTTATTTTATATAAAAGCTGAAAGTTATATTTATTAAAAGATTATCCTGTTTAATTATTTTTATTAATAAATTCTTTAAGTAACGTTTAATTTTTTTAAAAAGAACGTTCTAAGGAATTACTCTATTATTTTTAAGAATCTTCTTAAATAAAAAGAAGGTAAATCTAAAAACCTTAATAGAAAAAGAATTAAGATAATTATTATTAAGTTTAATAAATTAAAACTAATATTATTACAGTTAAATAAAATAAATTCTGTTTTATATATTTAAATCTATTATTATTAGTTATTCGTATACATTTAAAGGTAGTATAAAAACTATTAATACGGTTCTTTTTAATAATAACGTATTATACTACCTTGCGAGCTAAATTATTTCGTAAGCTGTTTTTATTAATATATTTACTATCTAAGTTTTATTAGTAATTATTTAATATTAATAATATAAAACGTTTTATAAAAAAATCTAAAATAAACTTAGCTATCCAGGCTAAACAGCGTGAACCGAAATTTAATTTTAAAAAGTTATGTTCTTTTTATAATGGTTCCAAATTACTTTAAAAAGTTATATTTTTTTATAATGTTTCCGAATTACTTTAAAAATCTAATTATACGATGAATACGCGTAAACCGATATTTTTGTTAATTTGCGAAAATTAACGCCGACGGAAAAAAATTGATTATCGACCGAATTTTCGATTTAAATATACGAACGTTTCCTGTTTGGTTTTAATATGTTAAAAATATGGCTAATATACTGCTGGCCTAGCGTATCGTAATACGCGTCGGAGTTAACTAGGCGTCGAACTTTATTAAATGGCAAAAAAAATTTTAAAGGCGTTTAAATCGGAAAATCGATTATTAAGGGGTATTATGTAAAAATCCAAAGATATTTCGTAAATAATTGGAATTTATTTAAGTTATTATTACAAAATACGGTATTATAAAGGAAGATATTTACAACTTCGACGAAACCAAATTTTTAATAAAGTTTTTTATAATAACGGATATAGTAATTACTAGTACCGAACAACGTAAAAAACCTAAATAAACTTAATAAGGAAAAGAAAATAGGTTATAATTATGCGGCTGTTAATTTTTAAAATTAGGTTATATTATTATTTATAATTATAAAAAAAAATTATTTTAGGTTTTAATATTACGATAATTTATTATTGGTAACCAATTAAAAAATTGTATTAAGTAATAATGGCTGGACGATAAATATAGAAGATTTAAAATAGATTTAGTATTTTAATAAATATATTCGGAAGCGTACGAAAGTTTGAAACGTTTCCTTATTTTTAACGGTTACGAATTTTATTATTCGATAAAATTCGAAAAATATTACGTTAACTATGATATTATTACGTTTTGTATGCTTACGTATTTTTCGTATTAGTTTTCACCTTTTAATATATTTTATTTTTTATTTTAAAACGCGTTTATTCCTTATATATCGAAAACTTAATAAGACGTTATAATACTTATATTGCTAAAAAAAATTTTTGCCAGGTTTAATAACGCATTTAAAATTGTTATAACGTCAGATAATATTAAATTTATATTCATAAAAGTTAATTTTATTTTATTCGATTTTAATATGGTTTTTTTCCGAATTTAATTTTTTTAATTATATTTAGGTTAATTATTTTCCCGTTAACTTCCGCCAGTTTTATTTTCCGGCTTACGAAAACCCTTAGAATTATCCGTAAAGTAAGAAAATAAAAACGTTATTTGTAAAAGAAAATTAGAAATTATTAGGGTAGCTCGCCGAGAAGAATATTTAAACTTGTTAATTTTATAACAAAAGGTTATATATTACTTTTATGTAAAACCGTTTTTTGTCGGGAAGAAAACGTTTAATTACGTAAAATAAACTATATTTTAAGTAAATATCGGAAAATTAAATACAAACATTTTTAAAAAGAAGGAATATTTACTATATAAAAGGTATAAGTTTTTCCGGCGTAAAAAAAGGGTGGTAAAAAAATGTAACTAATAATAATTAAAAGGGGTTATTACAAAAAGGTTAAGACGAAGGAATAAAAGTATGGCGTTTATAATAAGCCCGGATATAATGCGCGTACTTGTAAAGAAGTTTTAAAAACGTTTAGTAAAGAAAATTCCGATTAATTTAAATTAATGTAATATATTATTATCAAGTTATTTAAATTTGTTATTACGAAACACCAAAAAGTCGTCCGGAGTACTTATATAAGACGTTATAGTAAATAATTATTTATATAAGTTATACGATAAAGAAATTCTATTGAATAATTTTATGTTTAAAAACGCACCTAAATTTATATCTTTTTTATATCGTTACTCTTTACTTGAAAAAATTAATAACGAATTAAATATATTATATATTATATATTAGTAATGTTTTTTAAGCTTATGAAAATAAACTTAAAATTTCGAAAAAGAAATCTTTTTAAAAGAGAGATAATATTAGGATATTAAGTCGAATCTATATCTTAGAATTAACTTAAAATTAAAGAATTTTATTTTGTTTATATAAACTATATAAGGTAATAATAAATAAAAAGAGCTTTTTTTAAAGTTTATTTCTAAGTATTTTATTATATAATATAATTTATAGCGGTAAAAATTATATTAACTTTACTTATTTAAAACTTTTAAAAGGGGATTAACTAAGTTTAAATAAAATTAAATGTATATGTATAGAATTTGTCAATTATAATAATACAAAAGATATATTAAAATTTAACTAGAAAATTTATTATATATTTATAATTTTAAGTAAGAAATGAAATATTTATATAAACAGATAACTATAATCATTAAATAGTAAAGGTTTATTAATAATCTTTTCCTTATTAACATAAAGAATCGAAGTAAAATAAATTATAATATAAAGAATATACTATTATCCTAGATACAATAATACTTTTTATATTTACAGCGAAATAAATGTTATATTTTAATATTTTTATATTATATTAAAATATAAAACCGTTTAGCCTTATATTTATCCGCATATTACTATTCGTCTTTTTAATAAAAGTTCAACATGTTTTAAACGTTTTAACTTATATAAAACTATTTATATTTATAAGGACGTTTATTATATAAAAGTAAATATTTATTATAATAATAAAGTTTAAAAGAAAATATTAAAGAATTAAATCCAAGGTCTTATTTAATTAAAGATAGATAAAATGATATGACTTTATAATAACGCTAGAACTATGAATTGTGTAATTATATAGCGAAATAATAAATTAGTTAAAACTATAAATATAAGCCTCGATTTCGTTAAAAAGTTAAAAAAAAGGTTAAGTATTTTAAAATTTAATAAATATAAAGCTAGTTATTAATAATAAGGTTTCGATATATTAATATAAAGAAATAGTTTATTTCTCTATATTTAGCGAAAGGTTAGTAAATAGTTACTATACGATAAAGTACATAGTTTAAAATTATAAAGTTTGTTTATATTCTAATTAATTTAAAGTTAATTAATAATATAAGAACTTATTAACGTACTATATAAGCGAGCTGTATATATAAGCGAACTATACACTTTTTGGTACGTCGTAATAGCAAATTCGAATTAAATAACCATAATATATTAAATTAATTCAAATTAATCGGATTTTTTATCGCTAAATACTTCTATATCCTCCTTATAAATACGCGTATTATATCCGGGCTTACCGTAAACGTTACATTTCCGTTTTTTCGTTTAAACCCTTTTACAACGACCCCTTTCGGCCGTTACCAGCTGCGATTATTTACTATTACCTTTTTTTGTAGCTATAAAAACTTATACTTTTTTTATAATAAATATCTCTTTTTTTTAAAAACGTTTATTTTTAATTTTCCGGCGTTTACTAAGGACGTAATTCGTTTCGCGCAATAAGCCGTATTTCTCCCGAAAAGGGGTAACTTCGTACAAAAATATTAAATTACTTTTTATTAAAAGATTAACCGATTTAATTATCTTAGTCGGCGAGCTACCCTAATAATTTCTAATTTTCTTTTGTAAATAACGTTTTTATTAAATCGTTTTGGTAATATTTTTAAAAGTTTTCGCAGGTGGAAAAATAACGGAATTAATAGAGGTAAGTAGAAAAACGGTCGGTATAGGTATAACTGGAACTTTTAATTCGGAAAAAACGCGATTAAAATCGAATAAAATAAGTTTCGTTTTTACGAATCCGGATTTAATATTATCGGTCATTATAACGGTTTTAAACGCATCGTAAAAACCGGCGATAAAATTTTCCTTAGTAATATAAGTAACGTAACGTCGTATAAAACCCTTAATATATAACAAGTAAATACGTTTTAATACGGAAAAATAAAATATATCGAAAAATTAAAGCCGATAAAAAAAATAAACAGGTATATAAAATATAACAATATCATTAATTTTGTAATAATTTTCGAATTTAATCGAATAATAACTTTCGTAACCGTTAAAGATAAAAAAATATTTCAAATTTTTAATACGCGTTTTAATATATTTATCGAAATACTTAATTTATTTTAGACCCAGTTTATTTATTATCTAACCGTTTTCGTTTATAGTAATTTTCTAATCGGATAAAAGTAAGTTATCGGCAAACCAACAAAAAAAGTAATTTTTCCCGGCAAAAATGATAAATAGGGACAAAACCTAGTTTTAAAAATTGATAACTTATATTATCGTAAACTATTCCTTATTCCTTTATTACGTTTGTTTAAATTTTTTACGTTTTTCGGTATTTGTAATTATTATATTTGTTATTATAAAAAAACTTATTAAAAACCTTATTTCGTTAAAATTATAAATATTTTTTTCCGTAATACCATATTTCGCAATTATAATTTAAATAAATTTAAATTATTTACGAAATACTTTTAAATTTTCGTATAAAATCCGTTAATAATTTATTTTTCGATTTAGATACGTTTTAAATTTATATTACCGTTTAACAAAATTAAATATTTAATTAACCCTAATACATCCTATAACGCATTACGTAAATAGTAAATTCGTTATATTTTTAACGTATTAATACCGGATAAGAAATAATTACGTATTTAAATTAAAAATTCGTTCGATAATTAATTTTTTTTTAATCGGCGTTAATTTTCGCAAATTAAAAACGGTATCGAATTAAACGTATTTGTTATTAATTTGCGTTTTTAAAATAATAAATAAAACATTACAAATAAAACTAAACTTTTTACAACTAAACTTCAAATCTTATTTTTTAACCTAAACGGTTAAATTTATTTTCGCTTTTTTTATAAGCCGTTTTATATTATAATTATTAAAAAATAAATAATTAAAATTAAAGAGTTAAAATAATGAAAAAAGTATACAGTTTGCTTATATATACAGCTTGCTTATGTAATACGTTAAACGTTTTACTTTTAAAAAGTAAACCTATTTAAGCCGATATATTTATATTATATATTAGTAAAAGATTAATTAAGTATGATTAAAAAATCAGGATATAAAAGAAAACTACAACGCTATAAACTAAGTATAATTCATTTTAAAAGGGGATTAATATAGAATTATAACTCCTACGCGTTTTTTATTATATTATAAATAAGAATTTTAACCGGTATTATAACAGTAAAATAAGCTATGTTATATCTATTAAACGAAAGAGCTAGTAGTCTTATTTTATTAATAAATTAAACAGAAATTAATACTAAAACAAAAAATATAATAATATATATCTAAAGACTGTATATACGAGAACCCTTAATATTAAATAAATGTTAAAGGCGGTCCTAAAATTATTATACGAAAATATTATATAAAATGTTAATAGTTACTTAAATTATAAAGAATTTAATATTAATGTTTATAAAGCAAGTTTATTATAAAATACTAATAATAAAAGGGTAAAAAATATAAGTAGAAAAATAACTTTAAATACGATTAAGGATTATAAAATCGTTTATCGAAAGTGATATATTATATTAAAGTTAAATTAAAGATTATAATTAATAGAAGTTCTAAGAAGTCATTACTATTCTTTATTATAAATATTATTAAAAAGAAAGAAATTAAGATAATATTTAAACATTTACCTTATATTAAACAGGCTAATTATAGTATAAACTTTATATTATAAAATTTGTTTAAAATATAAAGTTTTTAAAAAAAGAATTAATTATATAATTAATTTTAATTATTAGTTTAAAGGATAAATATTATTTAAGTCTTTATAATTATATATACAACCGTATATGGTATAACTAATTTATTTTAAATAGTATATTTATAGTAAGTTATGCATTTATTTAAAAGGAGCTATTTAAAGAGGGTTTCTTGTTATTAAGTTGGAATAAAAACGTACTAAGAGTTTTAATTACGATATAAAACACGTTTATTACGTATATAATTAATCTGGCCTAATAGCTTAGAAGTCGCGAGCCTGGGTGTCTTTTTTAATTGCGACAGGCTTAAGTACTTTATTTCGGTTAGTTTTAAAAGATAGCTGGTTTAAATTTAACTTAAGCTACCGTTTCTTTAGGTAACGCTAGCCTAAAAGGAGCTAAATTAATTAGGGCTTCGGCTCCGCTACCGTATCGGCGGCAATTAAAGGATAACTGGGAACCAGTTACGATTAAGGGCGTTAGGAACTAATCAATTAATCGGGTATATCTATTATTAGTTGCCGTATTACATAACCCGCATTACGTTTTTCCGGCCCTTAGCCAAAAAAGGACGGTTTTTAAAGGGGTATTTCCCGGTCGTATCGTATAATCCTTTATATATGTACTTAGTAAATGGATTAGCTTCTCTTATATAGCTAGCTAAATAACTTAATAGCACTTTACTTTATATAATTAATTTAATTAATTTATAAAGGCCCTTATTACTTTAACTATTACTCGTAAAATTAAGAAGTTAATATTTTAAATTAATTAGCTTTCTCGGTTAACGTAACTTTAAAAATAGTATTTTAAGATAAATGCTAATAAATTTTTTTTATCGTTTATTATTAAGAAAGTTTTACATATATAAAAGTTAAAAAAGATATCTATACTAATAATTGTAAAAATATTAAGATAAGAATTAAATATAACAGTATAATACTATAATAAAACTAAGATATGTAATAATTCTATTTTAAATTAAAACTTAAATAGCCAGCAGTAATACGACTAATTATAAGACAAATTCGTTAATATTTTATTATAATAGCACCTTAAATTTAAATTAATTTAATTAATAAATTTAAAAAGAAAAATTTAAAATTATATTAACTTACCTAATATAAAAGAAAATCGATAAAATAAATAAAATTAAGTATTATGTTTTAATTAAAGTAAATGGTCGTATACAGCTAATAGATAAAAGAGAATATAAAATACGAAGTTTACTATGTTTTAACAACTTAAAGAATTTATATAAACCGAATAAAAAATTAATAATTAAGAATTAAAAGGATTTTAAGATTTAATAAGATTTAAATAAGACTAAAACTTATAAATCCGTGTTAGAAATATAATTTTCTATAATAAATATATTAAAAATATGAAAATATTATTAAATTAAAAAATATACAATTATAAAAAAAAATATATCTTAGGTTTAAATTTTTATAAGTAAAAAATAAAAACTTATTTTATTAAACTTTTACTTTTATAACTTAAATTTTTCAGCCTGGATAATACGGCTTGAACCCAACGACCTTGCATAACTTAAATTTTATATTTCTTTACATTTTATAATTTGTTAAATGTTCTTTAAATAGAGATATTAAGAATATTACTATATAGTAATACTAATAACTGTTAAATAAATTACTAAATTTATTATTAATTAAAATATAATATATTAAAAGAAATTTATAAATGATTCTTTAATAGACTTTGATTAACTATAAATATTTTAATATATGGATTTAATATAAGTAATAAACGTTAAATTTATATAAATTTATATATTATTATTTTCCTTACAGCTTAGTATCTTAATTTAAAATAGTCTTTTTATTTATTATATTGTTATAAATCATATTTTAATTAACAGAAAAGACTTACGAGGGTAAATTAATTTTAAAATACTTTTATATTAAATAATAATACCTTTAAAAAGAAGATTAATTTAAAGCCTTACCTTTGATATTATATGGACTATAATTAAAAGAATTAACCGTTTTAATAACTAATTAAATTTAATATATATAGAGTTATTTATTATTATATTTAATAGGAAATAGGTATATAAAGTTATTAAGATTAAGATGTATTATCTTAGCTAAGATAAAGATATAAAGTAATTAAATTAATAATTAATAATATAAGTATCTTGGCTAGGATATTCGAATACTGTTACTATTAATGGTTTTTATAATTACGATAAATTATATACATCGGGTTTAACAAGCTTTATTTCGAAGCCTATTATTAGGCTCTATTATATACGTAATTTCTTAATAATTATTAAGTTAAGAGCCTTATTAACGTAAGATCGATAAGTTTCGACCTTAATAAACCATATATAATAATGAGATAGATAAATATACATAGTAAAATAAATTAACTATATATTATATATCGTGCTATATAAGTAAACTAGATATATAAATAAAAGTAATTATATAAATTAAAAAACCAAAGCCGAAATTTAATATAAAAAACTTAGTTTTAGTTATAAAATATAATATTACCTTAAAAACCTGAATTGACGGGAAATACGCCGGAACCGACATTACCTTTCCTGATTTAAAATTAAGGATAATTAAAAAATATGCATAAATTATCGATGAAATTCTTAACTTAAATAGGTGAAAAATAAACCCAATATATTCCTATTTTAAAATATTACGAACCGTTTTAAAATTAACTAGGCGTTAAAATTTATTAAATAAAAAAATTGTAAATACGTTTAAATTACAAAAACGATTATTAACGTCATTTATACGAAAATTAAAAAATATTTTAAAGATAATTCGAATTTATTCGGATTATAACTATAAAATATAATATTACGAAAAGAAAATTTATAATTTCGATAAAATTAAAATTCACCTAAAATTTTTTATCATAATAAACATAATAATTACTAATATTAAAAGACTTAAAAACCTTACGTAAACCTAATAAAAAATAAAAAATAAATTGTAATTATTAAAAGTATAAATTCCTAAAATTAAATCAACTCGTTATTTATTATTAGAATACGAAAAAATTATTTTAAAACTTGATATTACTCGTTTTAAAGAAGACGTAACGGTATAACTCAATTAAATAAATTAATAGATTATGTTATTTCGGTTATTAAGCTTTATTAAAACTTAATTTTCTCGTAAACTGCCCAGTTATACTTTTATCGACGGCCATTCTTAATAGAGTTTCGGACGGTTTTCGTAATCCGGAACAGCGGGATAAATTCTTATACGTAATTTCCCAGCTTATATGGAATTAAACGTTAAACTTTGACGTTTTTAAGCCCTTTGCCGCCTATTTCTAGTTTTCCTAAAAATCTCTTTATACGGTCGATATTTTCCGTTATAAGGATATTTAATTATTAATTAGTTTTGTTTTTATAAATTAAATCGTATTAGAAAAGTAAAAGTAAAATCCGAAGTTTTTAAAAATCTGTCAGTTAAATTAACGGATCGATATTTTTAGTTTATGTCTAAGTTTTATTAATCTTAGAAATTTTTAATAAAACGTTTCGCGTAAAGCTTTTATAATTACGGAATATAAATATTTTATAATCAGGATTTCCCGGTATATTTTAGTTATTTTAATTATTTAGAATTCTAAAAGCCGCAGACTCGATTAAGGTTAAAGGTAACTAATTTAAAATTCCTATCTCTTTTTCTAGTTAATATTTTCTAAGTTATTATTTACTTTTTAAAAGATTCCATTTCTTGAACTAATTAATGGGCATAAGATTTATTAATGTCGAAATTTACCAACATTACGTAAATAAATTTCCTAACCGATATTAATCGAAAAACTACATATTTACGGAGATTTTGTAATCGGGTTCGGAATAACGTTTTTCGTTACCGAAACGTATAATTTATCGTAACCGTAAAAATTATAAACAATTGCCGTATTTACAGATATTAAATAAAGTGTTTAACTTATTAATTATTATTATAAACATTTTATATTTTTAACTTAACCTGAATAATATAACTTAAAGTTAACAACTTTATAAAACTTAATATTATAATAATTTATTATCGAACCAGCCAGAGGGCATAAGGTTTATCAGGGTCGAAGCTTGTCGGCATTGCGCAACAGTCGGCTTCGGGATGAAACTCTTCGTAACCGAGGCGTATAATCTATCATCACCGTAAAAACCATTGATAGTTGCCGTATTCGAAAATACTGGGTAAAGTATCTATCGTGTTAATTATTGGTGTAATTACTTCGTATCTTTGGCTCAGCCTGGATAATACGGCTTGAACCCAACGACCTTGTATAATAATTTATTATTAATAACCGCTTAAAAAAATAATATTAAATAATAATACCTACGCAATAAATATATTAAATTTAAAACAAATCTGATATTTTAATAAATATATTCGAATACGTACGAAAAATATAAAATGTTTTTTTTATTTTTAACAATTATGAAAATTATTATTTTATAAAATTCGAAAAATATTACGTAAATTATAACGTTAATATACTTTATATACCCGCGTATTTTGTATATCCGCTTTAACCGTTTAACGTATTATATATTTTTTAGTTTAAAAAGCGTTTATTTATAATATATCGAAAACTTAATATAATATCATTGTATTTATATTATTAAAAATACTTTCTCGACCGGATTTATACAACGTTTAAAATTGCTATAACGTCCTATAATATTAAATTTAAATTTTCGAAAGTTAACCTTATTCCATTCGATTTTAATCACGATTTTTCCGAATTCGAAATTCTTTTAATTTTACTTATACCGATCATCTTCCCTTTAACCTCTGTCGGATTTATTTCCCCTTTTACGACAATCTTTAAAATTATTCGTATATTAATAAAACAATAACGGTATTTGCCAAATGAAATCAGAAATTATTATGGTATCTTGTCGATAAATATATTTAAGTCGGTTAATTTTATAAAAAAAAAATATATACTACTATTACAAAAAACCCTTTAAATACGCAAAACGAATTATATTTTAAACAAACGTCTTTAAAAAAACACTTGCTATATACAGAGAACAACCTTCTTTTATAAAAAAAAGTAATAAAAAATACTACTAATAGCAAGTAAGGAAAATTGTTACAAAAAGTTAAAAGCTAAGGAACGGAAATATAGCCACTATAATAAGCCTAGATATAATGCGTATATTTATAAAGAAGTTATAAAAACGTTTAACGAAAAAAATCCGATTTATTTAAATAAGGACGATGTATTATTATTAATTATTTTAATTTATTACTATTAACTAATAAAAAGTGAACTATTTATTTATATATTCCGTATATTTATATTGTTGCTTATATAGTTTATATATTATTTATTTCTCCTTAGAAAAGACTTAACCGTAAAACAAAATTAAACGAATGGATAGATTATAGTATCGGTTGTTAAGCTTTACTAAGCTCTAACCTTCTTATAGCCCCTATCGACGACCATTCTTAACCGAATTCTGGATAGTTTTCGCAATCCGAAATAACCGGATGAATTATTATTCGTAATTTTCCTTATATCGAGCTAAAAGTTAAATTTCGAAATTTTTAAGCCCTTTACCGTTTATATTTAATTTTCTCAGTAATTTCTTTATACGGTCGATATTTTTTATTATAAAGTTATTTAATTTTTGATTATTTTTGTTTATATAAATTAAATCGTTTTTAAAAATTAAAAGTAAAATCCGATTTTTTTGGGAAAGATTAGTTAAATCGATAAAGGTATTGATATTTTTAACTTGTTTTAAAGTTTTATTAAATTTAGGAATTTTAAAAAAAACGTTTTCCGTAAAGATTTTATAATTATGGAATACCGGTATTTTGTAATGGGAATTACCCGGTATGTATTAGCTGTTTTGATTAAGAAGGATTCGAAAAGGTGTTATAGGATTAATCGAGGTTAAAGATAGCTGGTCTGGAGTTTTTAGCTTTTTTTCCTGGCTAATATCTAATATTTTTAGTTATGGGACTAGTAAAAGGTTGTAAAGCCATCTTATACGGACTTAAGGTTTACCGCGAAAAGCTTAATATTTCCTGAGTTATTATACTTTAGAAAATTCTCTTTGCCGAACTAGGTAAAAGGCATAAGGTTTATTAAAGTCGAAGTGTAAAAATACAGCCCCCTGTGGCCAAGAAAACTAGGCTAGGATAGGACCCTATATAAATCCTAATAAGAAACTGTTTAATAATAGTCGCTAATACGACTTAAAAGGGGTTTGTAACTTAGTAAGTTAATAATTAGTTTAAATATTTAAGAATTATATTAGCAACTTATTCGACGTCCGACGGCTTAATAGTTTAATTCTTTCGGGGGGCGTACCTTTTAATATGGATTAATTATTTGTTACGGGGGTATTATGGGATTAATTATTTTTGTTATATGTTAAGTCATATTAAAAATATGTACGTATCAAAATATTTAAAAGGTTAGAAAACCGAATAAATAGCTAGAAAAAAACGAATAAATAAATTTGAAATTGCGTAAAATAATGCGTATAAAAAAGTTGTACTGTTAAATGGTAAGGCGATAAGATTAAAAATAAAACGGTTAGAAGTTATAAAGGTCGCGTTTTAAATTTTTTATCTTTGTACGTATTATGTTGCCTAATTGTAAAGGAAATTGCGATAAAGCTTTTTTTCCTGGCCTTAATTAAATAAAACTTAGCCAAAAACGTTATTGTTAAACTTAATTAAGTACGGGTAGTTATTATTAGACAAAGAGATCCTGTATAGAAATCCGGTCGTACGGGAAGGTAATGTAGTGGCCTTAAGGATTAAGGCCTTTAAGGAAGGGAGTAATTATAAGAATACAGCCTTTTATAACTAAGAAGACTAGGTTAGGACAGGACCCTATATAAATCCTAATAAGAAACTGTCCAATAACAGTTACTGATACGATCCAAGAGGGGTTCGTGGCTCAGTGAGCTAACAATTGGTCTGAATATCTGATACGAAGCTTGTCGGCATTGCGTAAGTAAGCCTTTTAGCCGATATTAATCGAGAAATTACGTACTTACGGGGACCCAGTATTCGGTTTCGGGATAAGGCTTTTCGTAACCGAAACGTATAATTTATTATTATAGTAAAAACTATTAATAATTACCGTATTCGAAGATATTAGGTAAAGTATTTATCGTATTAATTATTAGTATAATTACTTCGTGTTTTTGGCTTAGTTTGGATAATACGGCTTGAACCTTACGACCTTGCATATATTATTTATTATTATTTTTATATATATTATTTTAAATATTAATATAAAAAGTATTATATTAATTTTAAAATGTTTTTAAAAGAGATAAAACAGTGGGATTAAATTAAATAAATTAATAAATTATGCTATCGGTTATTAAGCTTTATTAAATTATAACTTTTTTTTAAACTGCTTTATTATGCTCCTATCGACGACCATTTTTAACCGAATTCTAAACGGTTTCGCAATCCGGAATAGTCGGATAAATTATTGCTTATAATTTTTTTTATATATAGCAAAAGTTAAATTTCGAAGTTTTTAAAGTTTTTACCCTTTATATTTAATATTCCCAGTAATTTCTTTCTACGGTTGATACTTTATATGATAAACTTTTTATTTTTTGAATATTTTTATTTATATAAATTAAATCGTATTTGAAAATTAAAAAATAAAATCCGATTTTCTGAAAAAAGTTAATTAAATTAATAAAGGTAAATATTTTTTTCATTCGTTTTAAAGAACATTAAATTTAAAGACTTTAAAAAAAGGTATTTTATAACAAAACTTATCCGATATATTTTAGCTATTTTAATTCATAAGAATTTAAAAAGATATCGTAAAATCGATCGAGGTTAAAATTATAAAACTAGCAAAAGGTCGGAAAGCACCTCATTTATACGGATTTAAAGTTTAGCTTAATAAGTTTAATATCTTTTAAATTATTATATTTTACAAAATGTCTTTTACCAAATTAATTAAAGGGTATAAAGCCTATTAAGGTCGAACCTTATCTGCATTACGTAATAATCGGTTTTAAAATAATGTTTTTCGTAACCGAAACGTAGAATTTATTATTATTATAAAAATTATTAGTAATTGATATATTTAAAAATATTAAGTAAAAATATTTATCGTATGAATTATTAAAATAATTAATTCGTATCTTTAATTTAGCCGGAATAATACCGCTTAAATTTAATAACCATATGATATTTCTAAATATTTTATAGAATTTAATTAATAATTATAAATAATATATATTAAAGTAGGTCGGAGAGACTTAGTTTTAATAAGTTGGTATCCGAAAAGAAGGTTACGGGCAAGCGTATATTTAAAGTAATATATAAAATAACGTAAATCTGTATTAATCGGTATTAAAACCGTAAAAAAGAACTATTGGTAGTAATAAACAGTAACGAGGTTACGCCCGAAAAATATGATCTTAAAAATACTTTTAAAGGTAAATAAATCAAATTAATTAGTTTAAAGTTAAATCTTCAAACTTTATATCAATTTAACCTTTTTTTACGATAAAATTCGTCCTTAATTTATATTAAAAAATAAATAATAACATCATGTAAATAAATGCCTAACGTTATAAATATATAAAAACTTATTAATTAATTTAAATTCTCCGTAATTTATTTTTTAGCATTTATAATTTAAGATTTCGTTTTTTTTTCGCTTTGTTAATTCCTTTTTTTACTTAGCTTTTTTCTTATCCTTGTATACCTTATCCTTGAAAAAATTATTATTTATTAATTTCTTATATTTTTTTAATTAGGCTATCTTGAAACAAAATTTACTTCCGGTTATTTTTTATCATTTTTATAAATATCTTTTGTTTATTTATATAGCGGTATCTATTTGTTTCGTAATATAGCCTTAACGCGTTAATTATTAAAAGACGGACGTAATATATATTTAGCCTTAAAGTTATAATAAGGCTTGAATAAAAGTCATCGTAATTAAAATTCGTTAAAGAAAGAAAAATAGGTATATTTAGTAGAAATATACGGAATATATAGAAAAAAAAACGTACTAATAATAATTCGAACTTTTCCCAAATAGGCGACAAATGGTTATCCGGCTAGTAATATTTAAACATAACCTTAAATATTTTTTAATTACCGTATTAAGATTATGAATTATATTTATTTCATTTTATAATTTTTTTACTTTTATTTTTTATTACGGCAAATTTTTAACGATAATATAAAAAAATTAATTTAAGTTATATAAGTTTATTTTTTAATTTATATTGAAATTTTAGCTTTTGTACTACGGATTAATAAATTATTAAAATTAGTTTATTCTTATTCATTATAGTAAAATCGTAATATTTTTCTAAATCGGTTTTTAAAAAGGCCAATAATAAATAATATTAAAAAACGCTTTAAACGGATATGTAGGTTCTTTATCTAATAACTATAAGCTTTATTTTCGTTAATTTAAACAGTATTATATATTATAGTTTTATCGGCAATTAGTGCTTTCAGGTGCCCACGGCTGGTACGTCTATGCTGCAAATACTACCTAGGACAGCCTTTGTCCAGAAATTATCTTTTATATAGTTAAACGTATATATAAGGGCAATCGCCCCCAGACTTTTTTAGTTTTTCCTAAAATAATTATACGTACTTTACCAAATTCTTACATTTAATTATTATAACTGCTAACATAGTAATATCTTTTAATTAATTAGCAACCGTAATACGTTAAACGAAATAATTATTTGTAGATTAAATTAATAAAAAAGGTACAAGATTTAAAAAAGAATCGCTTAATTAACTTAAAAAAAAGTAAACAGTTAACGATAACAAACGAATAATAAAAACATATTTTAAAGCAGCTTTTTATAATCGAACAAAGTAACTTACCTGATAAGGGCTTCGTTTTTATACGGGATAGGAAATATACGAACAGCAATTTATTTCCTTTTTTTTTAATTAAAAAAACTTCTAAAACGAAAAGTTTTACAGTAAAAGAGAAAAACAAAAGCTTACGATAGACGTAACGGTAAGAAAAAAACCTACCTTCGAAATTTCTATAAAAAAAACTATATTACCTTAGTAACGACAGTTAAAAAACCGATATAAAACCGTTATATAAAAATAACAGCCTTAATTAAAATTAAACAAACTTTATACGTCCTTAAATATTAATTTAAATAAAATTAAGAAAAATATTAAAATACGAAAATATAAATATAAGTCGGTCGAAAATAAAATTAAAAATTTAAAGTTTTAACAAGAAAAAAAAACGATATAATAAAATAAATAAACAGTATCGTAAAGCAATTATTAAATATATCCCAGTTCGGGGGTATACCTTAATAAAAACCGCCTTAATTAAAAACGACGCGGAATTTACGAAATATAAATATTCGTAAAAACGCTTTATAAAACGTTTAAGGGATGGAAGGCTTATAGAAAGCCCTTATCGCCGTCGAAAACGATATAAAAAAAATTAACTTCCTGAAAAAAAGCGAAACGTAGCTAAGGAGGTAATTTATTAAAAAGCTTAATTTTTCGAAAAAGGAAAAAAGCGAAAAAAAGAAGTTACGCAAAAAAAAAAATGTAGTATGTAAGGACCCTAACGATTCGGATAAGTTACTTTTAAACTTATTTAAAGGTTCCCGAAAACGAAAAAGCCGTTATAACAGTTCCCTTAATATCCCTAGCAGTTCCTTAAGCCCTAATAATTTAAATAGTTTTAACGAATTAGACGTTCGCTTAAAGGAAAAAGAAAAAAATTCCAAGAAATTTAGTAATAATACATAGTTACGTTAGAAACGTTTTGATTTTTTACTGGATAAAGAGAATTACTTAGCAGGCTAGGCTAATTAAAAACTTTAAAATAACGTTTTAACTTTTATCCTTAAAAAGATTAATTATAAGGACGGAATAAAACTAAAACAATTTAATTAGTTACGTTTTGCGAAAACTATTATTAAGATTTATAAAAAAACGTTTTTAAAGCTAATTATAAATATTAAAAAAAAAACGAAAATATTAAGGACTTTTAGGAAAATTTACGCAATAATAAGTAAGGCCAGGTAAAGGTCCTTTTAAAAAAAGTTTAGTAAAATTATATACGATAATGGAGACCCTATATAGTTTATTATAAAATTTCAAAAACTGTTACGAAAGATTAAAGGCTATGGTATAAAGTTTGGATTAAAAAAATAAATTACCATATTCCTTATTATTATAAAGGATCGCGTTAGTAGTTAGTACAAAATAATTTAATTAATACTTAAATAAACCAGTTATTTTTTTTAATAGTTAATTAACAACTTTAATAGCGAATTCCATAACCGTATTAATAAAAAAAAAACAGGAAATCTTATAATGCCCAAAAAAATAAAGGAAAAGGTAATAATAATAATAACAACTTCCAAGATAACAGGCCCGTATAAAATAAGAACGGAAAGTTATTTTATTTTAATTATAGCAAATACGGATATTTAACGAAAGATTACCCCAAGCCGTAAAAAGAGAAAAACGGCAAAGGAAAAAAAGGAAAACGTAGTTAACGTTAAGGTAATAATGGACAGAATAACTAAAATAACAATTTTCGTAACGTTTATAACGGTAACAGAAACGAAAAATAATTTATTTTTAACGGTTTAAAAAATCTATACCGATTAAACGGAAAAATTTTTAACGTTTACGTTAAAAAATAACAGCTGGAGGACTTTATACAATAATACGATAAGATAATTTAAAAAGCAGCTTAAAAAATTCCAGTAACTAAACGCTTTAAAACCCAGGGAGCTTTAGCGGCAGAACGCCCTAAAACCCGGGAAACTTTAATAAATAAATATATTAAAACTTAAATAATTAATTGCTTAAAGTTATAAAAGGGTAAACGCCTTAAAAGAACTATTATAGAAAACGTTATATTTCTATACGTTTATTCCTCCTGCAGAAATAACTTAGATAAATTACTTTAAAACTTAGAAACGAACGTTAATATTACGAATAATATTAGCGACTTTGAAAAAAACATTATAATAAATATCAAATCCAGGGAAATCTAAATTATAACGGGTGGAAAACCCGTAGTTGTTATTTTTATTAATATTGTTAAGTAACTTTTAAAAAGGTACAATAAAAAAAAACGAAATCACAGTTAGGTATATATTATACATTAATAATTTCCCTTTAAAAATGTTTTCCGGGAAGATATTTTATAAAAAAAAAAATTACCTAAATTATAACGTTTTAATAAGCCCTAATAGGATTTAGTTATTAACAATTAACGTCCTTCGGAAAGGATTTTTCCTATAGCTTCACGGAAAACCGGAACCTATTATCAAGGCCTTAAACCCAGCAAACGATAAAAACTATTAATAAGGATTCGTATTAAGGGAGGTATCCGGTAAGAAAAACGGCAATAACCTAATAAATAACTTAAAACGCATACTTTCGAATATTTTTAAAAACGGAAAAGTTTTAATAATAAATAAAGTTATAAAAAAAATTATCCTTTAATATTACCGCTTTTACTATTTTAGCACCGAATGACTAATATAAATTATTAAAAGATTTACGGGAATAAATTTAAACTTTAACGATATAAAAAATATCCTTTATACGGGGTATAACGAAAGAAAAATACGGAAAATACCGTTTATAAACTTTTAAAAATAAAAAAAATATATAGGAAAAATTATTTAATATAACGTAAAGTTAATTAAGCTTATTAATATTAAAAACAAAAACTATTTTAATTTTTTTACAAATAACTTATTACGTTATAAAAAATACTATTTATTTAAAAACAAAAACGAAATTTAATAAAATTTATACGTATATATTACGCAAATTACAAAACGTTTAAAAACGTTATTACCGGACGAAAAAGACAAACGTAAAAAAATACAAATCCTACGTTTTAACGGTAGCAAAAAGTTCGGTATAACAATAATTAAAAACTTTTGCGCCATAAAAAATATCGAATTAATAATTTTTAACGTATATAATTAATATTAAAACGGAATTATAAAACAAAAAATATAATTTTTATAAAACAAAACGTATACGACCTCCGTATAAATAAAAATTTTTACATATTTCTAAAATTTCGTAATAAAAATAATAACGCATATTATTAATAAAACAAATTAATTTACGGTAAAAAAATAATATTAATCGAATATTTTAAAAACATATTCGAACTAAAAAAATTATATAAATCCGATAACGGTTATTTCCGAATTTTCGGTAATAAATATATAATTTTAATTAATTAAAATTATCGAATTAAATCAAAAAAACTGGCAGCTTATAAAGCAAAAAAAATATTATTAAGTTATTAAAAGATATATAATTATAAGGTATAACTGTTAAAAAACGGTAAGTTATTTATAATACCATATATTACTATTTACGAAAACCTAAAAAAACCAAGTAAATCCTTTAACCTTAAAAATATTATCCGATTATTTTTATAACCCGTATTAAAATATTTAAAATACCGTTAAAAGTAAGGTGTAAAAGTAAAAAATAAAAATAATAATATCGTTTTAAAAAACGATACGAACCAAAAAACTAAATAGGTCAAACGTAAAAAAAAACGCCCGAAAAAAATTATCCCTAAATTATATACCTTAAAGGCCTTAAATAAAATCCCAAAATTAATTTAAAAACTAAAGTTAATTTTAACTTAAAAAGGCGAAAACGAAAGTAACTTATATACCTTTTATTTTAATTTATTAACGTTAAATAATAATAAAAACCGTTTTAATAATTTTGGAAACGTTAATCAGGCTATCCGGAACGCTTACGAATACGAATAGGTAATTAATATATTAAATATTAATATTTATAAGTTGTTTACTGCCATAGATAACGGCCCGATCTTAAAAAAAGTTATAAAAAGCCTAGAACGAAAAATATAATTTAAAGTTATTTTTATAAAAATCAGGGAAAACCTTTTATGCGAAACTTTTAAATTTACGTTTTTTAGCAAAATTGCTTAAAGGTACTTTATTAATATTAAATAAATATTAAGAAAAAAATATACGTCCATAAAAAAGCTGGAAAAATATAAAGTACGTATTTGTGCAAAAGAATTTACATAGCAAAAAAAAATTAATTATAACGAAATAACAGTAAGTACCGTAAAGGTAATATATTAAAAAATCTTAATAGTATTAATCGTTTTTTTAAAGTAATATATATTTTAAATAAACTTTATTATTATATACCTAAACGGCAAGTTAAAGGAAAATATTTATATAAAACAATTTCCGATATTAAAAAAATATTTTAATATGTATTTAAAAAATAAGGAAATATATAGGTTGTTTTTTGAAAAAGTTATTAAGCTAATAAATTCATTATACGGTTTAAAGTAGGCCGGAACTGCTTAACAAAAAAAAATAAAAAAAATATTTGCGAAATAAAGCTTCCGTCCGTTAATTTCGGACGACATAATATATTATAATTCTAAAACAAGAAACGTTATTGCTTTATACGTAAATAACTTTTTATTTTTTAGCTTTAATAAGTAACGTTTTAAAGATATTACCAAAAAAATTACTAAGAATATCCTAGTTAAAAACTTAAGTAACGCGGATTAATACCTAGGCGTATAAATTATCCGTTCCTTATTAATAGGAAATATTAAGTTAAACCAATAACAATATATTAAAAAGTTATTAAAATTAATCGGCTTAAACGAAATTAAAAAAAAGTTTATATTATTTATTAAGAATTATTTAAAGCACGTTATAAAACATAATAACGTAACTAATAAAAAAAAACGTTTAAATATATAAATTTAATAAGGAAATTTAATTTTTCGAATTATATTAATAGATTAAATATAACGTTTATAATGTTAACTTAGGCAAAATTTATAAATAACCCGTTACCTAAATATTAGAAATATATTAAAAAACTGTTAAAATACTTAAACGGTATATTAAATATATCTTTTCGGTACCGGAAATTACGAAAAAATTACTTACATTACAAGTATAATAACTTAAAGTTATTCGAAATAATAAATACAAACTTTACAAATAACTGCAAGTTAATAAAATCCATAATAAGTTATATGTTCTTTATAATTAAAACGTTTATTTTATAGATTTTAAAGTTATAAAATATTATTATTAAATATATTACGGAAATAAAATACGTAAAAGCAAAAATAGCAGTTATAAAAGCAGTTAGAATTAAAAATTTCTTAATAAAATTAAGGCTTATATTTAAAAATCTTATTCCTATTTTAAAGGATAATATAAGTACGTTTAAATAAATAAAAGAAATACAAATAATATAAAGGAAACGTTATATTTAAATCGAATATTATTACGTACGTTAAAAAATCTAAAAAAGAAATATCAGCTTTTAATACGTAAAAAATAAAGATAATTCTGCCGACGGATTTACAAAATTACTTAATAAAGCAAATTTCGAACGGTTTATTACCAATTTAAAACTTAAAAAAATACAAGAAAAGTTAAAAGATACTTAAGATTTAATTAAAGTAACTGGTAAAAAAATGGTTTTGTTAAACTCCCTTTATACGGAAGGAAAGGCGTTCCCCTGCTAAAACCTGTTCCTCGTTATTAAAAGCGACGACCGCGGGATTTTTTTTATAATTACCCGAAAGCATTTATTTACTTATTAATTTTAAAGTTTTAACTTTTTATAAAATTACTTGTTTATATATATTTATAACCTTTTGCGTTAATTTTTACTTAAAGGCGTTAATATTTTATATATAACTTATAGTTAATTAATATCCTTTAATTAACCGGAAAAAAATCTCCATTTAATAGCTTTTTACAAAAGGGAATTTAAAAAGTAATAATTTCAATTATTTACTGGTATTGCCGTTAAAAAATGGAACCGATTTTTAAAGTTATAAAACCTTTAACGTAATAAGTTAATACGTATAAAGCGTTTTTTTATATTAATGCTTAACCTGGTCCGAAACGTTTTGGAAAAAGTTGGCCCCGTATTCCGGGACGGTTGCAAAAAAACGGTAAAGCGAAAAGGCCGGCCTTTTAATATAACGGTTAATTACGTAACCTTACTTTAGGTAAAAATGACGGAGATAAAAGTTTAAATCTTATATAGATTGAAAATTTTGATAACTTTTTGATAGATTTTCCTAAAGTTTTAAATCTGATTTTAAAAGATTATATGGATAAGGTTACCTGACGCAAAAGGGCGTATCGGCAATTAATACTTTTAAGTACTTACGGCTGGTGCGTTTAGGCTGTAGATGCTGCCTAGGACAGCCTTTGTCCAGGAATTATCCTTTGTACAACCAAACGTGTATGTAAGGGCGATCGCCCCCAGATTTCTTTAGTCTTTCCTAGAATAATTATGCGCACTTTGCCAGATTCCTGCATTTGATCACTGTGACTGCTGACAAGTTTAAATAAAATCTAAAGTAAATACTTAAAATATAGCTTTTAATTTTTTGTTTATCGGAATATAATATTAACGGGTAATACAACGGCCAGTTTTAAGCATATATACCAGTTTATCTTCGGTACAACTCTATGTAATAAAATGTATGAAGTTAATAATATTCTCTCATCGGAAATATTTTTTATTATTTAAAAATATAAAGGTTTTTTAAAGGGGTATAATCGTAGTATTATATTAAATTTAACTCTATTTTCGAACTTAGGAAATATTTTTACTAGTTCCTAGGGTTTAGGTCTTTTTATATCGAAAGCGGTAATAAAAATAACCGATTAAAACGTAAATAAAATGTATATTAGGGAAAAAGGTTAAACCGGTAAATTTTATAATATAACTTCTTTATAATAATAATATAAAAAATAAAGACTTTAATAATTTAACTAAAGTTACCTGATCGAAACTAATTAATCTTATTAGTTTTAAACTTAAAAACATAATAATAAACTTTACAGAACGTTTTTTAAATAAAAATACTATAATAAATAATACTACACTAATTTAAAAGTATAAATACTTATAAGATAAATATAAATAAGTATTTATAAATAAAAGTTATATAGATAGAAATATATAAAGACATAAAAGTTAGAAATAAAATTAATAAATACATAAATTTATATATATATATAAAACGTTAAAAGATAATATTAAACAAAAAACGCGATTAATTAAAAAATTACAATACTCGTATAAACCTTTTTTAATTAAGGCTTTATACGCCGAGAAAGTCTTAGGAATTTTTGTTTAAAGTTATATAAAAAAATATAGGTAATTATTACAACTTGTATAATCAGGTGTATATATATATACCCTTTTCGTTTTTATACTTCTTTTATAACTTTTCTCTTCTTATACCTTTTAAAATTTTTTCTAATACTAACTTCTCCATTTAATTTCTCCGTTTTAACATTTTACATATATATTTATTATACTAATTAACTTTCTCCTTAATAGAGACGTAACCGTAAAACCAAAGTGAATAAATGGATAGATTATGCTATCGGTTGCTAAGCTTTATTAAACCCCAACCTTTTTATAGCCCCTATCGACCATTATTCTTGACGGAATTCTGGATTATTTTCGTAATCCGGAACAGCCGGATAAATGATTATTTGTAATTTTCTTTGTATCGATTTAAAACTTGAACTTTAACGTTTTTAAACCGTTATCGTTATTTTCCAGTTTTGCCAGCAATTTTTCTATAAGCCGGATATTTCTTAATATAAATTTACGCAAAAATTAATCATTTTTGCCGTTTTAAATTACATCGTATCCGAAAATTAAAAATAAAACCCGATATTTTTCGGAAAGGTTATTAATATCGATAAAGGTGTTAATAAATTTTATTCGGCTAATTATTTTAATTAAGTCGGGTAATTTTATCGAAACCGTTTCCGTTAAGATTCCGGAAATACAGAGTATTGGGATTTTATATTTGGATTTGGCCGGTATATTTTAGTTGTTTTAATTAATAAGGGTTTGAAAAGTTTTAAGATTAATTAAGGTTGAAAAAGTTGTAAAACTGGTAAAGCGTCATAAAGTTATTTTATACGGATTTAAGGTTTACAGCAAAAAGTTTAATATTTTTTAAGTTATTAAGATTCCCTTTATTAAATTAGCGAAAAGGTATAAGGTTTATCAGGATTAAAGCTTGTCGGTATTATGTAACAGTTAGTTTCGGAATAAGGCTTTTTACAACCGAAATATAATTTATCGTTACCGTAAAAATTATTAATAATTACCGTATTCGAAAATATTAGGTAAAATATTTATCGTATTAATTATTAGTATAAATATTTCGTACCTTTAGCTTAGCCTGGTTAATACGGCTTAAATTTAACCACTTTATATATTAATTAACATTATTATAAATTCTTATTAACACTTAAATCTACTTGAAAATTAAAATTCCTAGGTAAATAATAATTTAAGACAATTAATTAAATCGTTAAAATATTTATTTTGAAAAAGTAAATATGTTTAAAATAAAGCTGATCCTATTATTAAACTTAATCGTAATTTTTAAAAATTAAAAATTATATCCGCTTATTAAAAAAAAATTTATCAACTTTAAATTTTACCATTTTTATTAAACTTATTACCCGGTATATTAATAAAATTTTAAAACTTAATTAAAATATTAAACCTCCGTATAACCATAAAAATACCCGCAAATCTTAAAATCCTATATACCGTTAAGCACCTATTTATAACTTAACCATTTTCTTTTAATATTAATATTACAATATAACCTTTAATTATAAACCAATACCATTTAAACCGTTATTTATAAATTACTTTTAGTTATATAAACTTTATTTCTTTAACTTTAATATACTATTATCGGTCGAAAAAACCCGATACCCGTTATTAATACCGTCAACTAATATAATACTTATCGATTAATATTTATAATGCTTAATTCTAGCTTTAAAAATACTTTATTTATATTTTCTCGGTCGTTAGCATTTGCAATCCGTATTTCTCGCAATATTTATCGATTACCTAGACCTTATATAAACTAAGGAATTTTAACTTTTTTTAATAATGCTTAAAAAAATCGAAAAATTACTTAAATATTAAAATAAATTTATTATAATAACCCATATTACATTCAAATGTTTCGCCATAAATTCTTTTTCACTATATATAATAATATTATATTAATTACCTTTCTTTTTAATGTAATAAAAAATTAATATTTAATTTCCGATCATTAAATTATTTATTTTTAAAAACAAGTTTAAGATAAATCACTTTTTTATCCTAATTAATCGCAAAAAAACTATAAGTTAATTTATATTACAAATAATTAAAAACCTTTAATACGTTATTAAACTATTTATTTAAATCTTTAAAATACTTAGTTTAATAGTTTATAAACTATATAAAAAACGATATTACGGTTTAAAACCTTTTAATTAAACCGATATATTTCTTTTTTTTTAAATTATCGGTTAATCTTAAATTTCGTTAAAAATCCTATAATAAGTATTTCGGATTTATTAAAAGTTACAAATATATATTTAGAAATAATCGATTTAAAGCTTTCAAAGCTAATTTAAAAAAAAACCGTAAATCATCTAAAACTTAAACGATAGCAATTATTTAACATTTTAAAAAATACTAAAAGCCAGCTTTAAACATTACTTAACAATTATATCACTAATTCTACATATATAACTCCTTAATCGGGTAAATAAAAAAATCCTTCGGCTAACGGTAAATATATCGGGGCTTAATAATACGCTAAAATTTTCTCGGAAATAATATACCTAGATTCTAATTTCTCGTAATTAAACGCGTTAATTTCTTTTTTTAAATTAATCGATTATTTTTATTTATATCCTTATCGTTTACGATAACGTAACTTCCCCGTCGGCTACTTAAAATTTATACTTTAATATTCGTTTTTATAAATTCTAAAGCTTTAAGTTACTAGTCTTTAAATAACTTAATATCTTTCGCCACTATACATTTCTTTTTTCCCTTAATTAATCAAGTAACGATCACGTCCAGATATTCTTTTATAAATTAATCGGTTCCTACTATCTTTTCTTATCTTTTACAAATTATTTTAATTTATTAAAAACAGAATTTCCTTATAATAACGTTTTATTAACTTTTTTTAATCGGTAAATAACTTGATTAATATTTTCATGAATTAAATATAATCTAATTTAACGGTACTTAAACTTTACTTCTTTAAATATATCTATATATCTCGGCATATTATATAATGATACTAAGTTGTTTACTTTTAAAAGTTTATCCCTTATCTTATTACGGTTTTTGTAATTATTAAATTTAACAATTTTATATTTCTAGTTACTAATAAACTAAGTAACTTTAATTATAATTTTTATCTTTTTTTCTAAAAGTCGAATTTATTATAAAATTAAATATTCTTTCGGAATATTAGGGTTTTAAGATATAATCTTTTATATCGGCAATACCGTCTTAATTAGTTAAAAAGTTTTCTATTTATATAACAATTTATAAAAACTTAATTTATAATTTGTTATAATAATATTATCAGTAAAAATAATCTTAAACAAAAACTTAAAATATTTTTTATTAATATTATTTATCGTTTTTATTAAGGTTTTAATAATCGATACATATTTTTTCTTAATAAACCTTTAATATTAAATAACGTAAGCTACGCTTTTTTTATTCGGTATTTAACGTAATACAAACATTAATAACCTCGCCCTTATTTTCAAAATTACCGTTTATTTTAATTTTAATCGTAATATTATACCGGTAAAAGATTTTTTTTTAAAAGTTTCCTAATTATTATTAATATTCCCGATTACAAAATTTTAACCATTAAATAATTAGATAATTCATATTGAACTTTAATAATAACACTATAATTATTATCGTTAAATATAAATTAAATATCGATTACTTACCTAATAATTATATTAATAAATTACGAAAAATGTAATTCTTTTTTTAAAACCTTATATTAACCGTTTTTTAATGCTTAAAGTACGTAACTATTATTTTTTTAAATATATTTATATATATTTTTCTAATAATAAAAAACTATTATACGACAATAAATTAAATCTTTACTTTAATATCTAGATTTTTCGTAATATTATTTAATTATTAATTAACATTTTTGTTCGGTATTAATAACTTTACAACTGCTATATTACTTATTCGCTTTACGTTAAAAAAGATTATTCTAAATAAAATATTTTAAAAGCTCGTTTTTAAAAACCGTTCTTTTTTGTTGGGGGCGGTATTAAATCAATTTAAATACTCTAACGCCGTTAAAACTTTCGCGTATTTTAATAGTGTTTTAAATTAATTTCCGATAAATGGTCCTTATTTTTAAATAAATTAATAAAATTTCAAGTCCGTTTCGTTTATAATTAAATTAAGCTATATAACGTTTAACTAAATATTAATAAAATTATTAACTTTTTCATTTTATTAATCGTTTAACGTATTAAAAAGCCCAGGTAAAATTTTCAAATAAATAATCCGTAATTATACTTTTTTTATTAAAAATAAATTTAATTTTAATATTAAATTATTTTATCTCCGTAATTTATTAAATAAATAAAGTTTTAAATAATGGTTTTACAAACTATTTATTTAAGTTATTAAAGTTTTAATATTAATTTTTAACTTAAATCGAATTCTATAAATATAGTTTCGAAATCGCGTTAAAAATGTAAAAGAAATTAAATACTCCAGCTTGCCGGTATTATAATTTAACTAAGTTTTTCTTATGTATTATTTTTAAAACGTACGCGATATTCGATTTTATTACTTAATTAATTTAAAATATTTCTAAACTTTTTTTTACAAAAAGCGGTTTTTACGATAATTAATTTTACGTTAAAACTATAATTTAATAACGTCCCGGATAAGCTTACGGGATAGATAAGCTTATAGGATAAATTTTAACATATTTTAATTACTTAATTTTAATTAATTATTTTTTAATATTAACAATATAAAACGGCTTATAAAAAAAGCAAAAGTAAATTTAGCCGTTTAAATTAAAAAACGAAACCCGATATTTAATTATACGACATTTAGTTTTATTTATAAAATCGCTTATTTTATTTTGTACGTACGATATATTAATAGATTTTTTAAAACCGATATTATCTTTAATTTACGAAAATTAACGTCGACCGAAAAATAATCGATTGTCGATCGAATTTTTAATTTAGATACGTAAACGTTTTTTGTCCGGTATTAGTATGTTAAAGATATGGCGAATTTATTACTTACGTAACGTATTACGGGATGTATCGGGGTTAAATAGGTATTTAATTTTGTTAGAAAGTAACAAAAGTTCGAAATACATTTAAATCGAAAAATAAATTATTAAAGCGTTTTATGCGAAAATTTAAAGGTGTTTCGTAAATGGTTTAAGTTTATTCGGGTTATAATTATAAAATACGGTATCGTAAAGGAGGATATTTTCAATTTCGATAAAATAGGATTTTTATAAGGTTTTTTATAGCAGCCGGTATAGTTATTATTAATGCTGAAAAACGTAAAAAACCTAGATAGGCCTAAAAAGAAAATCGGGAATGGTTTATAGTAATATAAACTGTTAACTTTTAAAATTAAGCTTTACTTTTATTTATTATTTTTACCGGAAAGTATTACTTTTTTTATTAGTTTACCGATAACCCATTTTTATCTAATTAAAGGATTATTATAAGCGAAAACGGCTGGACGATAAATAAATTAAATTTACAATAAATTAAATATTTCGATAAATGTATTCGAATACGTATTAAAAATTTAAAACGTTTTTTTATTTTCGACGGTTACGAAAGTTATTATTCGATCGAATTTGAAGATTATTGTAAAGCTAACGATATTATTACATTTTATATTCCTGCTTACTTTTTTTATTTATTTTAACTTTTTAATATATTTTGTTTTTCCGTATTAAAACGCGTTTATTTACTGTATATCGAAGGTTTTATATAACGTTACGTAATTTATATTATTAAGGAAAAGTTTATCGCCGGTTTTTGTAATGCGTTTAAAGTTATTATAACGACCGATAATATTAAATCCGGATTTATAAAAATTGGTTTCGTTTTATTCGATTTTAATAACGTTTTTTCCGAGATCGAAATTATTTTAATTATATTTACGCCGATTGTTTTCTTATTAATCTTTGCCGGTTTTATTCGTTTTCTGTTTGCGAAAACCCTAAGGAATATTAAGGAAGTAATAAGATAAGGACGTTATTTGTAAAGAAAAATTAGAAATTACTAAGGTAGCTTGCCGATAAAAATTGTTAAATCGGCGAGTTTTTTAATAAAAAGTAATTTATTACTTTTATACGAAATTGCTTTTTTTCGAAAAAAAGTTATTTAATTACGTAAAACGAATTATATTTTAAGTAAATATTACAAAATTAAACACGTACGTTTTTAAAAAGGAGAAATATTTATTATAAAGGAAATAAAGGCTTTTATAGTGAAGAAAAAAGGTAATAGTAAGTAATTGTAATTAAAAGACGTTAAAAGTAGTTGTTATAAAAAAGTTTAAACGAAGGAACGGAAGTGTAATATTTGCGGAAAGCCCGGATATAATGTACGTATTTATGAGAAAATTATAGAGACGTTTAACGATAAAAAGTCCGATTAGTTTAAATTAATTTAATATGTTGTAGTTGATTAAATTGAGTTTATTGTTGCAAGATGTTAAAAACTATCCCGTGAACTTGTTTATTCCGTGAGTTTATCCGGGACGTTATAATTATAATTAAAATGGTTATAAACGTTTTTTTATTAAAATTTTTATAATAAAATTTTAATCGTAATTTAAAATAAACGGTACGTTTTTCTATAATAATTATATTAACGGGTTAACTATTATACTATAATATTCGACGAAAATCAGATAATAAACGGTAATTTTAAAAAGGCTTTAATTTTCGTACCAGTTTTATATAGTTCGATTTTTATGTTTTTTATTATTTTAATATTATTAAATTAATAATTATTTGTTCCGTAAAATAATCCGATTATAACGGCTATTTTTTTATATTATTAAAAATTTTGCATATTAATTATAATATCAGTTAACGTATAATTTAAATATAAATTTCTTAATTTTAACAAAGATTTTAACTTTATTATACCGCGTTTTCAGTTCTTTAATTTTAACGCTATTCATAATAATTACGTTATTTCCGGTATTAAATTAAAAAGAATTTTTCGTATATCGTAATAAAAATAAGTGATAAAGTTAATAAATTTTCTAAAAAAGCTTCATATTTTAAATAACTTTAACGGTATTAAAAAATATACAGTAAAATTTAAAGAGGTTTATCGTAATTTTCTAGCATAGACGTATTTCGTAACGTAATACTATGTATTTTAGTTGCAAAGTTAATTAAATATAAACTATGATTTTTTTTAAATAAAGAATTGGTTATTTTTATACATAATATACAATTACTTATATACCCCTTTTTAAATTCGGATTTGCAGTATATCTATTTATTTATCCTTTATATTAATTAATACTTATATACCTTTAACTTATTATAACTTATAAGAAATCGTACGGATTTTATAAAAAGAAGAAATATAATTTGTCATTTTCCCATATTTAAGTTATTTTCAAATTACAATAACCTTTTTGCAAAATAACATTTTTGTTAAATAAAGTTTTTTCTATACGAGTAAATTTATTATTTAATTAATTAAGTACCGTATTTAATCGGTTTCAATTAATCGTATATCGTATTTATAATAAAAAAATTAAAAAACAAAATTGTTAATAAAGTAGCGGATTCGTTGTAATATCCGCCGTTTTAATTAATAACTTATTAAACTTTAACAAGCTTTTTACTTTTTTAATTTAAGTTTCCGTGTAATATAAATCCGTTAAAGGGAATATAATTAATAAGAACGATATTTTTTTATTTTAACTTATATATTATATTAATTTATATAACTTTATTTTATATGATTTTATTTAGAATATATGCGAATATTTTATTAATCAAATAATATAAAATAAGATTTCCTAATTTTAATTTACTATTAATGACTTTTAAAACCATAATATATTTCTTTATTAATATACGTATTATTAATTAACAACATATAAGGGCCTATAATAAGTTTATTTTTTTATAAACCTATTTTCGTTAGTAAAACGGCTTATAAATTTACCGGCTATTTTTTTATAAATCTGCTATTTTTACGAATATTATTGTTAATTTGTTTTATACATATTAAACAAATAATAATTTTTAGAAGGCCGAATTTTAAGGTTCCTTTTATTATTTCCGGATTTATATTTAAAGGTATTTTCGATTTCCTTATAAAATTAAGTCCTAATGTTAACAGTTGCGTTATATAACTATCGTCGACATCAAAGAAAAATATAATAATTAATCGGTTAATTAATTAAATCAAAACTTCGATTATATTTTTAAATTGATTTTTTTAAAAGTTAAACCTTATAAATAATATTTAAATTTATTTTATTACTAACCTATATTTCTTTACGTAAAACGTAACGATAATATTAAATTTGATTCCGATATTAAAAACGTTATTAATTAAATTTTCGCCGTCTTTATAGTTTACTTTAACTATAAGTTTAAATAATAAACTAATTAATTCGGCTAAATTATATTACTATATTACTAAAACGTTAAGTCCGCTATTAATTTCAGCTTTCCTATATTCTTATTAAAGTATTAAAATCTCTAATTTCGGCTTTAATCACTTTCATCGTTTTTTTACTTTTATAATTAAATATCTTTAATACTTTATTAACTATAAAGTTTTTAAAAATTTCGTTAAAATCCGGATTGGTTTTTATTAAATCAGGCTAGGTAATTTTAAACTTTTTTAACTTTTTTATTAAATTTTCGCTTTTTAAAATTTGATAAAATTTTTATTAAATAGGCCGCTATAGTTAATAATGTTATTTATGTAGACGCAAATATTTACATTTATAAATAAAGGTTTATCTTATATAACTTTATTATTATTAACCTTATTTTTTTAAATATTATTATTAAACCCTTTTTTTTCGTAAATAAGTTTAATTATCATAATCTTAATAAGGACATTAAATTAATTAAAATTATTAATCTTTAATTGATAAGTTTCCTTTAAATAATTAGTATCTTTAATTTTTATACAGTTATTTTAAAATTATTTACGTAATAAAGCTTTTCTTTAAAACGGTTATTTATTCTCCGTAACGAAATTAATAAAATTAATCTCGGTAAGCTGATTTTAATTAATAACGGCCCCTTATTTATTAAACTTTAAGATTATTATAAAACGTAACGGTTTAATAATGTTAAGTTTTAACTTATCTTTATTAATATCAAAATTATAATTATTTAAACATTTTATAATACCGTATTACTAATTAAAATACTATATTTTTTTTGTAATAATTAAAAAAACCTAATAAATTATATATTTATTTAAAAACCTTTTTCCAGATAAAAATTCAAACGTTAATCGTTTAATATTTAAATATATTCGGTAATTAAATAATACTTATGTTAATCTAATAATTGTTAAATTTAAAATCAATCGTAAAACTATCGTTATTAAGTAATATTAATCCCGTATTTTTTATAGTTATAAATAATATATAATTATATATACAATATCCGTTTTGTACCTAAAATTAATATGTGTTAAATTTAAAATCACTATATTTACTTTTTCGTTATTTTCGATAATTATTTCGATAACCGTTATAATAGTTATTTCGTCCGGGAAACTTTTTAATTTCTTATTTCCTTTTTAAAAACTTCTAAATTCGATATTTATTATATTTAAGTAATCTTTAATTTTCAAAACCCATTTATAATTTCGGATATTTAATTTTAAGGGTTAAATAACACCTATCTCGGATTAAACTTTCCTAAATATTAATATTTCACTTTTTATTACGATAAATACAATCGGTTCTTTTTTATATAGTTAAAATTAAAACGGATGCCCGATTTTTTTTATATCCGTTATAACCTATTAATCCAGCTTTATTAAATAGTTAATCTTTAATTAACTTTATGACTTTATTATAAAGTCATACATATAAACTTTCGAATTTTATAAAAAAAAATTTAAAACTTTTTCGTAATAATTAACCAAAAAACCTTTTAATAAACTTGTAATATGTTTATCCTTCTTAATTATTTTCCTTTTTAATTTAGCTTTTTTAATAATGTTTTTCATTTTGATAACATATTTTAATTATTATTTATAAACGTAATTAAAGATATTACGTTATAGTTATTATATTAAAATTTTTAACCGGGTTTAATAACTCGAATATATTTAAAATCTTGAAGTTTAAAAGGCTATAAAATATTCGTAATAAATTAACACATTTAATAACTCCCTTAAGTATAACCTTAACTCGGTTTTTTATATTCGGATTATTAATTTAATTAAGAAATTTAATAATTATGTTAATATTACTAGACTTATATTTCTTTAATAGTTTATAAACGCCTTTAATCTGAATAATAACTTTAATATTTAAAACCCGAAATTTAGGATAAATAACCGAATCCGTGAACAATTTAAAACATATAAACATATTTAGTATATTATTAAAGAAATCGAAATGACTTTAATTAATAAGTTTAATAGATCTAACGTTTGGTATTAATATTATAAATCTATTAAATAATTCCGAAAAAAATTAAATTAATAACACTTGCTGTTTTTATACTATTTTAATAAAAATCTTAAAAATATTTGATTTCTTATAAATTTTAATAATCTAATCGAATTATTCATGGGCTTAATTTTATTAATTTTATTTTTATTTTAGAATTTCTTTAATCGGTATTAGATAATAACGTTTAAAATAAGGTTTTAATTTTTTTTATTAAAAAATTCCGGTATTAATATTAGGTATTATAATTTTATTCATATAACAATCTCTCAAAATTTTAAAATTTCTTTACTAAATGGATTAAAACCAAATTAACATAATTAATTATTACGAATAATCCCTTAATTTTCTAAATTCGAAAGTACCGTTTTAATAATTAAACCGTACTTAAGCATAAAATAAACAATAATTTTTTAAAAAAATTTTAAATATACTTTATAATTGTATCGTAACTTAAAAACAAATATTTGTATTTTTAATTTCAAATTAAACTGTTATCTTTTAATTAAAACGTCGTTATCACTTAAATTTATATAAAATTATTTTTATTATAAATATTAATAGCTTTATTATTATTTTAACTATTTTAATACTTAAATTAAATATAAATAATAAATTTTATAATACTTTATTTAACCGCGTTCATATTAAATATTAATACATAACCGTTATAACGGTTTTTTTGTAATTCGTAAAGAAACGTTATTTTTTCTTTATAGTTCGCTTTTTCAAGTTGAAATATTTAATTTTATAAACCCTTTCCGTTTTTTACTTAAATTTGCAATCCGTTTTATAACCTTAATTTCGTTATCGGTTCTATTATTTTAACTTTTTAATTTTTAAAGCCGCCATTTTCGTTACAGCATTAATTATTATAAATCTTTCGGTTAATTCTTATCTTTATTAATAATTTTCGTTTATTTTTATCTTATTATATAAGCCGTTTTATAATAAAAATTATTATTTAAATTTTACAACTAATTTCGAATAGGTTAATTTAGTTATATTTCGTTACTACCGCTTTTTCCTATATATTTTTATTATTAAGTAATAAAAGCTTTATCTTATAATAAAATTTATATGTTACCTAGCAACTTCGTATTAATTCCTTATATCCAAAGTTAGCGGTATTATTATATCGTATTATTATTGTTTATATCGTAATCGTAATTATCCGTAACTTTTCATCATTACCTTGATTGGAAAATTTTTACTTAAAGCTTTATTTATTTTTACTTTTTAATAAAAAATTAAAAATTACTTCTGTAATTAACTGAAATTAATTTCCTTACACAGAAGATTAAATAAATTAAATCGGGAAAACATAATTCAAATTAATAAATATCCGAAAAAACAGTTACGGGTAAACGTATAATTAAACTAATATATAAAATAACGTAAATCTATATTAATCGACATTAAGACCGTAAAAGAAAATTATTAATACTAACAAATAGTAACAGAGTTACGCTCGAAAAAAAAGAGCTTTTAAAAATACTTTTAAGCTAAATAGGACTAATTAACTAGCTTAATACTAAGTCCTTAAACCCTGTACCAGTTTAATATATAATATATATAAAATTAAAAGGTACTTTTATAATATCGTTATTAAATTTAGTTATCCTTTAAAATTATATAAATTATTAAAAAAAATGAAGTATAAAGGAATTAATATATTTTAAAGCGAATTAATTAAAAGTAATTTAATTTATAATAACAATAATATTGTCTTTCTTTAAAATAAACATTTACCGATTTTTATATAAACGAAATATCTTAAAAGCTATTATTTTTCGCAATATAAAATATTTCGCTTTAATTAAAGAAAGTCATAGTATACGTTTTTTAATATAATTAAAAACCCTTATAAGAAAAAATAAGTTTTCTTTTTCTATAATAATCGCAACTAATATTATTTTATTTTATTTAAAGTAATAACTTAATAAATAATCTTGTATTAAAATATATTTTACATTCATCTTAATATTTATTTCGATATTCCTCTTTATTAAATTTGTTATTTATTATATCTTATAATTTATTAATAACCTATATATCGCTTGTATTTAATAAGTGTAAAGTACTATATATTATTCTATTAATAATATAGTACTTATATAATTTGATGAATTAAATAAATAAAATGTATTATCTTAATTATTAAGTATTATTAAAATCTAAGCCTTTTTACGATTACCTAGTTTAATAATTCGTTATTAATAGTAATCTTGATTATAATTTCAAGGGCTCCTTATTATACGATATAACGAGAACAATTATAACTTAACGTACTATACCACCTCGCGAGCTAAATTACCTCGCAATCCGCTTTCCGGTATTTTACGATAAAGAATTTAAAATAATTAACTATAATATATTAAAATAACATAAATTAATCGGATTCTTTTTTATTAAACGTATTTACAGTTTGCTTATAAATACGCGTATTATATCCGGGCTTACCGTAAACGTTATACTTTTATTTTTTAATTTTAACCATTTTATGATAACTACCTTTAGCGGTTATAAGCTATATTTTTCTACCACCGTTTTTCATTTTCGGCCAGAAAAGCTTGTTCTTTTTATATAGTAAGTATATATTTTTTAAAAAAATATTTGTTTTTAGTTCTTTAACGTTTGCTTAAAATATCATTCGTTTTACGTAATTAAGTAATTTCTTTTCAAAAAAAAAACAAGTTCGTATAAAAATAACAAATTACTTCTTGTTAAAAAACTCGCCGATATAACGATTATTGTCGGCGAGCTACCCTGGTAATTTTTAATTTTTCTTTGCAAATAACTTTTTTATTTTGTTATTTTTTTAATATTACTAAAAGTTTTTATAAGCGGGAAACGAATAAAATGAGCAAAAGTTAATTGGGAGATGGTTAGTATAAATATAATTAAAGGAATTTCGAATTTAATAAAAACGTTACTAAAATCGAATAAAATAAACCCAGTTTTCGCAAATCCGGATTTAATATTATCGGACGTTATAGTAATTTTGAACGCGTTATAAAAACCGGCAAGGAAATTCTTTTTAACGATATAAATATAATAACGACGTATTAAGCTTTCGATATATAACGAATAAACGCGTTTTAAAAATAAAAAAAGAAATTAAATTAAAAGGGTAAAATTTATACGAAAAATATATAAATATATTAAATATAATAATATCGTAATTAGTATAATATTTTTCGAATTTTATTGAATAATGGTTTTCGTAGCCGTTAAGGATAAAAAAATATTTCGATTTTTTCGTATACGTTCGAATATATTAATCGAAATATTGCATTTATTTTAAACTTAATTGGTTTATTATTTAATTATTATTATTTAATATAATTTTTAATCGGTTATTAATAATAAGTTATTACGGAACTAAGATTTAAAATAATTTTTTATTATAATAATAAATAACGGTATAACTTAATTTTAATAATTAACAATTTATATAATTATAATTTATTTTGAATTTTTTATTAAATTTATTTAAGTTTCTTACGTTTTTCGGTATTAATAATTAACATATCCGTTATTAAAAAAAATCTCATTAAACATTTAATTCTATTAAAGTTATAAATATCTTTTTTTATAATACCGTATTTTGTAATAAATACCCGAATAAATTCGAATTATTTACGAAATATTTTTAGATTTTCGTATCATACCCGTTAATAATTAATATTCCGATGTAAATATGCCTAAAATTTTTTTTGGCGTTTAATAAATTTCGACGTTTAATTAATTTTAATACGGACCGAAATATATTAAGCCAGTAATAAATTCGTTATATTTTTAATATATTAAAACCGGACAGAAAACGTTTACATTTTTAAATTAAAAATTCGTTTAGTAATAAATTTTCTTTTCGTTAGGTATTTATTTTCGCAAATTAAAAATACTATTGGTTCGAACGCGTCGACCGTAATATCAGGTTTTTAAAATAAATTCGGAGATGTTATAAAAAAAATATCGTTTTTTAAAATTAAGTTTCGGGTTTTCCTGTTTAACTTAAATAATTCAATTTATTTTAAATTTTTTTATAAGACGTATTATATTATTAATATTAATTAATTACTAATAAAAGTTAAATAGTAAATATGTTAATAAGAGCGGCTTATAAGGTGGTTTAAGTCGCGAGATAATATAGTACGTTATGATTTTTAAATTTATATTTAATTACATACTACGTTTTATCTTTTATAATATTTTTATTATTTTTAATTACATTTATAAATACTTATATTAAAGGCGAGATTTTTAGTAATATAAATTTACGGTATAAGACGTATTTATTTTAATTATTTGGTTAATTACATTAAAAATTAAATATAAAATTAAAATCTTTAAGATAAATTATTAGAATTAATATATATATATATATATTAGCTTATAAAGTTTAATAATTTTATTACTATCCGTTATTATAACTAATATAATTACTGTATATATTTTAAAAATATAAGGTAAAGTGCTATTAAGGTATATAGCTATGTATATATATATAGCTGATTTGTTTATTACATATATATATAGGCAGTTCTATATAAGCGCGACCGGAAAGCATTTCCGAAAAAACCGTACCTTTTAGTAGGCCGGATGAAAAAACGTAATACGGGTTATGTAACACGGCGACTAACGATAAGATACACGATTAATTAGTTAGTTCCCAAAGCCCCCAACCCTCTAATTGTGGCCGACACGGTAACGGGGCCGAAGCCCCAATTGGTTAACTCCTTTAGGCTGGCGCCACCTAGGGGAACGGTGGCCCAAGCTGGATTCAAACAAGCTATCCCTTAAGACTAACCGAAACAGGGTGCCCCAGTCTGTCGTAATTGAAAAAGATACCCAGTTTCGCAACTACTAAGCTATTAAGCTATATTTTACAAATACAAAGAATTTTTACTAAATAAGTTAATTAATATATAATATCACTAAATTGCTTATATAAGGTACCGATTTAATTTTTTTTTTAGTATTTAACTTAAATAATATATCAGTTAATAATAAAGTTAGAAAACGTTTAATAATAGAAACTTAAAATAAACTTACTTATTTAAATTAAAATAAAAGTTAAATACTTAACTATTAAAACTACCTTAATACTTTACTTTTACGACAAACGTATTTAAATTAATATTATTTCTAAAATAAAAAGATTAACGTTAAGTAAAGGGAATTAATTATTAATTAAATTCTGATTTTAACTGTTTTAATCATGTATATTTAATCGTAATATATTAAAAACGTAAGAAATGTATTACTTATATCATATATAAATAAATATATTTAAGTATATAAAACATTTGTTTTTATTAAACGGTTAAAGAATTGTAACAAAATTCTTTTTTAATACTTAATAATAATTAATAAATAATTTAATATAATTCGGATTATACATTTATAATAATATATAACGTTATTAAGGTTAAGTTATATTATTTTAATTATATTAATGTTTTTAAATATAGCGGTTATTAATAATTTTTACGGTAATAATAAATCACATTTCGGTTATGAAAAACCTTACCCTAAAACCGATCATTATAAAATACCGATAAACTTCGACCTTAATAAACCTTATATCTTTTAGAAAATTTAATAACGGGAATCTTGTATAATAATATAAAAATATTAAGCCTTTCGAAATAGACTTTATATCTATATAAAATAAATACTTTATAACTTTTAGTTTCTTTTATAATTGTACTAATTTCGATTAATTTTATAGCTCTTAAAACCTTTATTACTTAAAATAACAACAATATACGTTTGAAATCTAAATTTGAAATTATAATATTCCGTATATCCGGAATTTCGACAAAACAGGTATTAATTATATTACATAACTTAAATAAAATAATGGCTAAGTAAAATATATCGATAATAATATCAATATTAATAACTTTTCCGCAAAATATCTGCTTTTATTTTTAAATTTCGAATACGATTTAATTAAAAACGGCGGAAATAATCGATTTTTACGCAAACTTACACTAAAACATATCCGGCTTATAAAGAAATTATTAGTAAAACTAGAGAATAACTATAACAGGCTTAAAAGCGTTAAAGTTTAAACATTTAATCGATATAAGTTAAAGAATTACAAACGATAATTTATCCAACTATTCCGGATTACGAAACCGGTTTAAAATTAAGTTATAAATAATTATAAATAAAGGTATAACTAGGCAGTTTAAAGTTACCAATAAAAGGTTAAGGTTTAATAAAGTTTAACAATCGAAATAGTATAATTTAATAATTTATTTAACGTAGTTATATCGTTACGTCTTTTTTAAAGTAAAATTTATACTTAGATTAACTATTAAATTTTAAAATAGAGTTTTATTTATCTTGTTAATTAACAGATATATTTTTTCGTTTAGATTATGGACAACGTATTATTTCTTAGTAAAAGAATTATTAAATTTAAAATAAATTTACTATTTTGATATATAAAGTAAAACGCGTATAAAAAATCGATTTCTTATTAATTATTACGACAATAAGGTTTTAATTTAACTTAAGAGTTATAAGAACGTTATTAATACTATTATAGTTTATATATATACTAAGTTCTATCGGGATTAAGACTTTAACTTATTTTATTTTTTTTATTAAAATACGTTTAAAAGTTGTATATCGAAAGTTTTTTATAATGTTACGGTATTTATATTTCAAGCAACTTCCTGTCGACTTTTAATAATAAATATGTAATTTCTCTATTTACTAGTAATATTAAATTAAGATTCATATAAAAATCCTTTAATTTAATCTTTATTATATTTATATTAACCGATCTTACGTTTCTATTAAATACTTTAGTAATTTTGTTATTTTCGAGACCTTATAACTATATTATAACAACATATTAATAAGAGCGTTATATATAACTAAAGATCAGATATTACTATAGTAGCTAAAGGATAGCAATAATTAAACCTGTTAATCTTTTAATAAAAACCAAACTAATAGTGATATAAAACCGGGTTTTTTATTAAAAAGAGAACGACTGTTTTAATAAAATAAATTATAATTATAATAAGGGTCGGAAAATTAAAAGAATACGTTTATAAAATGAATATTTATTATAAAAAGTAATAGGATTTTATATGTAAAAAAGGTAATAATAATTAGTGTAATTAATAAAAAATAAAAATAAACGTTATAAAGAAGGTTAATTAAAAAACCAAATTAAAGCGTTTATGATAAGCTCGAATATAATACGATTATTTATATAGAGGTTATATAGAAATTTAAAAATTATAAATAAAATTAATTAAATTAATTCTTAATTATTAAACGTTTAAAAACGGTCCGTTTAATTATTTAAGCCGTTTCTATACATATTATTTTATTATAAATTTAAAAGGCGTTAAAATTAATCGAAATTAAAGAAAAGTTTTTCGTTTAAAGTTTTAACTTCTTTATATTATTAATATCTATTATTTTTAATCGTAAGATTAAAAAAATATTACAAAGAACTTATTTTCATATTAATTTAAAGCTTATTATAAAAAGTTAAATATTTTATATAGTAATACTTTTATAAAATTCTCTTTTACGGAATTTTAAAACGTATAATATTAATTAAAGCTAGAATTTAACGATATTATAGAAATAAGTCTTATAAGTTAATATTAATCGATATATTATATATATACAAAAGCTTTATTAAATTAGGATATATTATTCAATTTAAAATCGAAAAATAATTAATTTTCATTTAATTAAAATTTCGCAAATATAATTCTTTCGGATTTTAACATAATTTTATAAATTTTCTTTAAACCTTTTTATCTTATTATATCTATTTATTATATTAAATTTAAAAATTAATGAAATATTTTAACTTTATTTATATTAAATAATATATCGTCATACTTTATATATTTCTTATATAAAGCTTTTGGCCTATTAGCTTAGTAGTTACGAGCCTGGGTGTCTTTTTTAATTGTATCAGGCCTAGGTATTTTGATACAATTAATCGTAAGAAATTACTGGTTTAAATTTAGCTTAGGTTACCATTTTTTTAGGTGGCGCCAGCTTAAAGGAGCTAGACCAATTCAGGCTTCGACTCCGTAACCGTATCGGCGATAATTAGGGGCTTTAGGAACTAATTAATTATATATTTTATCGTTAGTTGCCGTGTTATATAACGCGTATTGCGTTTTTTCATCCGGCCTATTAAGGGGTACGGTTTTTTCGAAGGTGTTTTCTAGTTGCGCTGTATAATCCCTTGTATACGTATTTAATAGATAGGTTAGTTGCCTGTATATAGCTCGTTAAATACCTTAATAGTACGTTACCTTACATATAAGGCTTTTAATATATTTAGCTGACGATTTTTTAATAATTAATAATATAAAAAGCTTTAAATTAAATATAAAAAAATACCGTTAAAAAGATTTTATTAAAGAGTTTTATAATTTAATTAATTTATTAAGCTCTTAGTTAAGATATATACGCAAGGTAAAGTGCCATTAAGGTATCTAGCTATATACATATATACAAAGAGCTGATCCATTTACTAAATACATGCATAAACTGATTTCACAAACGCAACCGGAAAGCACTTCCTAAAAACCGTTCCTTTTTAGCCAAAGGCCGGAAAAACGCAATACGGGTTATGTAACACGGTAACTAACGGTAAGATACACCCGATTAATTAATTAATTCCTATCGCCCCTAATCGTAACTGGTTCCCAAAGCCAGTTACCCCTTAATTGTCGCCGACACGGTAATAAGGCCGAAACCCCAATTAATCTAACTCCTTCTAGCCTAACGTTACCTAAAAAAACGATAGCCCAAACTGGATTTAAACCAGCTATCTCTTAAGACCAACCGAAACAGGGTACCCAAGCCTGTCGCAATTGAAAAAAACACCCAGGCTCGCAACCACTAAGCCATTAGGCCGTTAAGATATATACATAAAACTAAAAAAATATATATATTTACAATTTAATTTTTAAAAATATTACCGATTTTATTTAATAATAAAAATAACTACTATATATCGGAATAAATAAAAAGATTATTTCGGAATAAAATATTTCAGAATTATATTTATTTTTAAATATACGTATTAAATATTATATATATTACGTAATATAAAAATAAAATAATAAACGTATTACTATAATATATATTAATTAAATATACTAAGTAATATATAAAAAACATTATTACTGTTATAATTTTCCTTTATTATCTACCTTTATTTTTTATAATACCGCTATTTAGTAATATAATTATATACGGTTATTATTATATTTATAAATATAATATCGTAATTTTCTTTAAATTTTTAAACGCTTTATAACATTAATATTAATATTTATAATAATATTAATATCGTTAATAGTATTTACAGCTTTATTAATACTTAGCGTGTTATTTATAAAACTTAAAATAGCGATAAGATTAATTATTACGGTAACTTTAAGTTATAACGGTTTTAATAACAACTTTTTATTATTATATACCGTTATAAATAAGTATTAAGTTATTTAAGTTTAAAGTAAATTTATAAATAGTTAAACTAATTTTAATAAATATAATTACTTATAATTTATAGTAATATTAAGTTATAAAAATATAATCAGAGTTTAAAATACGTTAATTTTAAAAATAGTATTATAATATAACTAAGTCTTATTAGCGTAATAACTACTAGCCTAAGTATATTTTCTAATCGTTATAAGCTTAAGTACATTATTGTAATTAAGCGCAAAAGACAGTTAATCCGAATCTAACTTGGGATACTATTTTCGAAGTGGTGCTATGTTAGAAAGCTGAGCAACTTTGGGGTTTCGGTTCCGCTACTAGGTCGGCAACAATTAAGTAGCCGGGGGCTTTAAAACCAGTCGTAATTAAGAGCTCTAGGAACTTAATAATTAAGAATCGTATATGTAATTAATTAATTATTACCGTATTTCAAGATCTATAATACGTTTTTCCAGGGCTTGCGATAAAGAAGCAGTTTTTAAAAGGTGTTTTCCGGTTGCGTTTTTATAAAACAACTTGTATATATATTTGTTAAATAAAATAGCTATTAAATATAGTTACGTATTTAAATAATATTAACTCTAAATAATAGAACTACATTCTATAATAAGTTCTATCTATAAAAGTGCGCCTTAATAAATTAATTAAAAATAAAGGTATTTTATATAAGGTGATTTTTAAATGAAAATTAAGTAACGATCTAGCGGGTATACTAGATATGTATTAGGTAAAAATAGAGCCGCTATAAAAATAGTAAAAGCCTTACTATAAAAATAGCGAATATATATAAAAATAAGTTAAACGTATTAAGTTAAATATTAAAAGTTTTAAATATTGAATTATATAAAACTAGTAAATATATTAATTAAATAAAAATGATTCATATAGTAGTTTTACTATATAAAATAATGCTATTAAAATATATACATATAACCTTGTATAGATTTACATATAAATAATTTATTTATTATATTAAGTACGAATATATAAAAAATATGATGTAATCGAAAAGAATTAGTTAAAAACCTTTTTTATAAAGCCGGTTAAAAAATATATTATAAATATAAAAATACGGTAATGGATTATTATTACGTGTAAGAATAATTTAATTAACCTAGTATATAAGACATTCGTAGATATAAGCGAGTCGTTTGTAATTTAAATTTCTTTCCTTATGTAATTTTTCATTATTTATTTTTTAATATTAATAATATTAAACGGCTTATTAAAAATAAAGATAAACTTGGGTATTTAATATAAAAAAGGTGTTGAATATAATTATAAATATTTATATATAATATATAGTATTTCGTAGTATATTGTAAAAAACAGATATAATAATAAAACATACCGTAGCGATAATGTTCTTCAATTACGAAATTAATGCTTAACAAAACAAAAAATAAAGTATCGACTAAACTTTTAATTTTAATATATAAAGCCTTTTTATCAGGCTTTAATAGGTGAAAGATATAACGAATTTATTATTTATTTAACGTATTATAACATGCGTTAAGATTTATTAAACGTTAAACTTTATTAAACTGTACGAAAAACCTACACTACGTTGAAATCGAAAAATATATCATTAAAAGGATTTATAAAAAGAGAGAAAATGATTTTATAAATAATTTAAAATTATTGCAATTATAACTGCGAAATCAGGTATTAGAAAATAATAATTATAGATTTAATAAAATATAGTTACTATTAGTATTAAAAAGCTTAAAAATTTAATAACCTTATAAAAAGTTCGGAATATTTTATAATAATATATAGAGTTAATTTATAAATCTAGGCCGTTTTTATATTTATAAACCTTGTCTGGATAATTTTTCTTTTCGGTAATGTATTTATAATTTATTTTATTTAATTAAAGATTATTAAAACCGAAAACGGCTTAAAGCTAGATAAAGTAAGTTTAAGATTAATTAAATATTTTAGTATATATATTAAAACGTTTTCCTTTCGTTTTTATCGATTACGACTATTATTATACCTTATTTCTATTTTAAGAAAAATTTTATTACCGGCTTGTATAACGGATATAAATCTAGTATACTAATCGATATTATTAAATCCGAATTTATAAATACCCGATTTAGTTTATTCTGTTTTAATTACGTTTTTTAAGTTAAAAGTTTTAATTATATATATATCGACTGTTTATTTATTTACCTTTATTAACCGTTCTTATTTTGGTTATAAAAATTATTAAAAATATTATAAAAATAGTTTTATATTAACGTTATTGCTAAAGAAATTAGAAATTATAAAGAAAACTTACCGATAAATATAGTTAAATCGTTTAATTCTTAAATAAAACGTTACTTAATATTGTTATATAAAATGGTTCTCTTTAAATAAAAAACCGTTATTTTCGTAAAACGAATTACGTTTTTAAAAAAGGGAATATTTACGATAAAAAAGTAAACGTTTTTTTAAGTATAATTAATAAAAGTTAACATAAGTATTATAAAAAGATTAAATAAAAAGTTAAAAAATAATGTTAACGAAAAATATAAATATAATTAACGTATTTATAAAAATGTATAAAAACGTTTAATAATAATAAATCTAATTAATTTTAATTAATTTATTAAGTTAAAATTTAAATATTTAATTTCGTTATTATATACTTTTAAAAAGGTAAGTTATATATATAAGTAATTTATTTATATAATATTTTAATAAATAATAATATAATAACGGATTAAAAGTTTAAAATTATTTTTATTTTTATAGTTAATTATAAGAAAAGTTCTAAAAATATAACCGTTTAAAAATACTTAAATATATATATATATTAACTTATATAAAGTAAAGTGCTATTAAGGTATTTAGTTATATATATATATATAAATAGCTTTATATAAATATAACCGGAAAGTACCTTTTTAAAAACCGTCTTTTTTTAACAAGAACCGGAATAACGTAATGCGGGTTATATAACATACGGTAACTAACGATAAGATATACCCGATCAATTAATTAGTTCCTAACCCCTTTAACCATAACTGGTTCTAGAGCCCCTAGCTACCCCTTATTTGTCGCCGACACGGTGGCGGAGCTAAAGCTCTAATTGGTTTAGCTTCTCTAGGCTGGCGCTACCTAGAGGAACGGTAGCTTAAGCTGGATTTGTCAGATATAGGGGATATCAGTTATGTTGTTTTATTAGGCTTAGTTGCGTGTGTTTCTCGTACGCGTACAGCTTTTCTGTAGCTTAGTAACGGAATATATATTTTCCGATTAAAAGGACCTTTTCCGTATATGGGGTGCGTTTAGTACCCCCTGTTAGCTAATATACCCCCTTAACGCCTTAAAGCATTTATGGCGTTAATCGTTACTTATTATTACTTCCTAAAGCTATAACTTTTTATTCGACCTTTCTTCCGGTAATTAAATCCTTTTAATTAATTAATTCCTTTTTTAAAATTATTTGCAGGGTATTTCTCCGCTGTTTAAAAGCTTCCGTAATATTTACCAGTTTTAGTTGTTTTTTGAAATACTTAAACGGTTCGCGTAATAAGGTTTTAATTAATTTATTAACTAATATATCGCCTGTAAACGTATAATCCACTTTAATCAAGTTTTTTTCTACGGTTTCTTATAATTAGTAATTATATATATTTACGTACCGCAATTTCGTTTATAATAAGGTAACGTCGGCGTTAATAAGTTATATCGTTTGTTAATTATTATACTATATATTTAACGGTCCAGTATTTAAAATAATTCCCAACTTTTTAATTAATCGAAAGTTAAATAAAGCTTTTTTTGCGGCCTACGTAAAAAATAATAACTCCGTTTCGGTTATAAAAATAATTACTGTATTTTATTTATTCGCCCGTTATTTTATTACTTTTCCAAATAATTTTATAACGTAAACTTAAGAACTTTTTCGATCGATTATATTATCCGCAAAAAAGGCGTTATTTTAAATATTTAATAAATTTTCGTTTCCGAATTATAACGTTAACGTTTTAATTCCGATTAGGTACAGTATAATTTAATTAACGGCTTTATAATATACGTCGCTAAAGTTTAAGTTAAAACGGGCAAATCGGGATATGGTAAAGGATATATCGGGTTGCGTATTAATCGTTATATAAAAAATAAAACTAATTTTTTTCTGGTATTTATTAACAAAATTTAAATATACCAGATTAAAATTTAATAATAACTTAACGTTAATTATAGGCGTCTTTAGGAAGTTATTTAAACTTTTTTTAAGGATTAAGTTAATTAACTTATTTATAAAATCGGATTAAGATAACCAGATTTTTTTGTTAAGTTTATTTTTAATTACTTCGATACCGAAAAACTATTATAAGTCCTTACCCCTTATAAAGGTATACCGTTTCCGAATTTGCTAAATTAATTAATTAACGAAATCTTAATTTTCCTTGCGATATGCTGTTATAATATCGTTTACGAAAAAAAAAAAATACCCTTTAATAAATAAAATAACAAAGTTTATAAAAAATAGGGCTAAATCCTAATCTTTTAAACGTCCCGGTAAAGTCTTTTTATTATAATAATAACAACTTCTTTAAATTGTATAAAACCTTTTTAATTAAGAATATCTTATTACGTTACGGATATTTTAAAAATATTTTTATATATATTTTATAAAGTAAATTAACGTTAATGAAAACGTTAATAACGTTATATTATTTTAATTTTAAATCGAATTTAGCCGTAATAGTAATTAAGGTTTTAAATAACCTTTTAATTAAAATAAATACGTATATATTATTATAAACGTTTTTTAATTATTAATCGCCTCGTATAACGAAGCGTGCTTTGTATTTTTGTGACTGATTGTGTTTATCGGGTTTATAAACATATACTTATATATACTTTAAAACTTATTTTTTTTCAATAAAAAACTAATTAACAATTTTTTAAAATCGCATTTTTTTATAACTTTACAAATAAACCTTTTCGGCTTTACGAAATATCTTCCTTAAAAAATATATACTTAATTTTTTATAACTTTACGGCAGTAATAATAAATTGCGCCTATATATCCGGTTTTACGATTTAAGGATTTTATATATTTTTATATCGAAACCTTTCTAATTAAAATAACGTATATTTCGGGTAATTAACTTCCTTAAATTTTCGTAATTTACCGGCCGATTATCGATCGTATTAACAAAATAAATTATTCGTCTTACATTAAACGCAACTTTTTATATTTTATAATCGTATTGATAACTATTTTCTCGATATAAAACGTACGGGAAGCTTACGTTTATAACCCGTAAAGTACTTTCGTTTTTTACCGTTACCCTAGGTTAAACAATATAATAAAAATTTAAAATTACCTTTATTATTTCTATCGGCGTAATAATCGTAATAATTATTAAAATAAACGTTAATAAAAATAATTATTTAAAAAACGGAAATAATTCGAATATAACAATCGTATAAAAATAATTAATCCTATACAAACAGGTTTATTTTTCCCCATTCCGTACGTTTTATACGCCTATATTATTTTAAAACTACTTTTTCTATTTAACCGGTAACTAAATTATTCCGCTTAGGTTTTTATTTTCTTTTTATATCTATATATTTAAATAATTTAAGGCCTAATTAAGTACTTTTATTTATTACAATAACTTCTATAGCTCTTTTTCTATAACGTACAAAAAGTTATCTTTTAAATCTTTAATATCACCTAAAAAAATAACCTTTTCGTTAAATTATACGTCTCGAATAATAATAACCTTATTAATTAACGGGTTTTAAATCTCGTAAATATTCGTAAATTGATAACCAACTAAAAAGTTAATCCAGGCTTTAAAATTTAACTTCTAAAATCTTTATTTCTTCTTTATAACGGTAATTATCATAACGTAAGCCATATAACCGTATATTTACAAATAAACTTATTAAGATTTCCGATTAAATACTACAATACCATCTTTATACGCTAAATAAATATAATAAACTTTATATAAACTTTGCCAAAAAAATGCGTATTTAAAAATACAATTATACAAATATACTATTATTTTAAAAATATATACGATTAAAAACGAAAATAACTTAACGTTATTTCGTATCGCAATCACTTTCTCCTTAATTATACCCCTTAAACGCTTTGCACCCCCGTTTTAAACCTGAGTATACAATATTAAAAGCTTAAATCTAATACTAAAAAAAAGCAACTATAACATATTTCGAAATTAATAATTTTTTAAAATTTTATTATCGCATTTAATCATTTATAAAAAAACTTTATCCTAATTCTTTAAAACTCCTAAAAAATATTCGAACGTTATAATTAATATATTTTACTTACGGTTCTTAAAGTAAATATCTTAAATAAAACTTAAATACCTATCAATAACGAACATAACATATTTATATTTTTTAAAATCTTTTTCGAAATCCGTAAAATCAATAACGATTCGCTATCTTAATCGGAAAATTCTTTCCTTCGGCTTTCGGCGTATTTACCTTTTAACTTTCGCCTTATTATATACTTAACATTCGATTATTATAAAACCCTTTAAACGTATTCCTTTTATATAAAATTATAATTAAACGATTATTTCGAACCTAAAATATCCTAATTTTAAGTATTAAATAATACCGTTACTAATTTGTAATAATTTCGTTATATATAAATTAACATTTCGTTTATAAAATACGAAAACTATATAAATAATTATCGTACTAATATTTTCGATAACGAATTAATTAAACTTATCTATCAACATAACAATTACTTAATTATATTTATTTCGAATAAAATTATTAACTTTTCGGTTATTCTATTAATACCTTTTCTTTCGGAACTACCGGAAAAATACTAAATTATATACAAAATTTTCGCAATAAGCCATATCGTACAAACATAACGCTTTTAAACCCTTAAAGTTTTAAAACAATATATTTACTTTTCCGTATCTTTTAATCGGGACAAAACTATTCCTTACGTACATTCCGTCACTTTAAATCGTTATCTTATAATTCAAAAACTTATTAATAAAATTAAAAATATATATCGTAAATCCTAAATCCAAAATAAACAAATTCCTTAAAAAGTAAAACGTAATATTTACCGTATTACGTTAATTAAAAATTAAAAAATACGTTAAAACCTATCTTACTCCCTTTAAAAATCAATCTATCTTTTAAATAATTATCTTTTTTATAACTTTCAACAAGCGATTAATTTTTTCCTTTAAAAATTAATCGAAAACAATTCGTTCCTAAACTAACCCTAAAATTACCCTACTAAGCTTAAATTTTACTAAAACTTTATTAAAAAACGCATAATAATATTAAAGTAACTTATAAATAAAATTTAAATACGTTTTATACCAAATCCTTTATACGTTTAACTTTTAACGCTTTCGCTTATTACTATTATTATTTCGGCCCGCTTAAAAACCTTTACAACCGCTTCGTTTTAACTTACGCCCTAAAATCCTCCCTTACGGTTAAAAGTTATCCTTAATCTTTTCCTAATTAAAATCGTTCTAATTAAAAAAATCCACGGATATCCCGTAAAACGTCGGAAATATTACCTTAATATTTTTCGATATAAATTATAAATAAATTATAATCCAATAATTTAAAAAATTAACTGTTATTTCTTAATAACTAATCGTACCGTTATTAATCTCGGCCTTCTTTACCATTTAAAACGTAATTATCCAAATCCTTATAATAAGAACTAATATTATATATAAGTCGTTTACTTATACGATCGTCATCTTCGTCTTTAAAACTCCATATCGCTATTTTTAAGCCATAATCTCTTACTATTTTACAATCCATTCGTTTAACTTCTTTACCAACTTTAAAGCTTACTTTAACCTTTCGCAATACTTTCGTTAAATATTAATTAAAAACCTACTATCGTACACCTTACCGGATTTAACTAGCTTAACATACTATTTCCGTAAATTTTTTCCTAGGAAAAAACTTATCTCCTTAATTACTGGAAATACTAACTCCAAAACCCATTTTATAAAATCGTTATTACTCTTTCGGAAAATATCGTATTTCCGATCCTTATAAATATATGCCGTAAAATCTTAATTATAAACTTATCTACCTTCGGTCGTTATCTTAAAAATATTCGTTAAGTAATTAATATAATTAATTTCTTCGTAAATTCCTCCAAAAAATATAAATATAATTAAAAAACCGCTTAAAATATTATTTCGTATCGTATAACGGATTCGTCACTTCGGATACGAAATTATATCAGGTTCTATTAATCTAACAAACCACGGAAATAACTAATTAAAATCGATATAATCCCATATATCAAAAACGTAAACTTTAGCCTAAAATTCGCCCTTAAAACGGTCCTAATCCTTAAATCCGTTATAAATAACGGAAAACATTAACGATACCGTTATTATTGCAATTAATAAAATATACAAATAATTACTACTAATATACAACTTATATCATCTCAGCAACAGCTAATCAATTAATAATAACGCAAATTAAACGAATAAAACTTTTAATTGTCAAATATAAAGAACATCAGTTATGTTATTCTATTAGGCTCAGTTGCGTATATTTCTCATACGCGTACAGCTTTTCTATAGCCTAACAACGGAACATATATCTTCCGATCAGAAGGACCCTTTCCGTATATAGGGTGCGTTTAGCACCCCCTACTAACTAACAGGATTTAAACCTGCTATCTCTTACGATTAATTAATAGGGTAATATATTAACTTATTAATATCTTCTTGTCACTATAAAGTCTTTAATATATAAAACTTTAATTTACGTATTTATTAAATTATATTCATATAAATATTATTATTATTATAGTATTAATATTAAATAAAATTATTAAAATAAAGATATTTATATTTAAAGTTGTTAAGTTTAAACTATACAAGGTCGTTAGGTTCAAGCCGTATTATCCAGGCTAAGCTAAAGACACGAAATAATTATACCAATAATTAACACGATAGATACTTTACCTAGTATCTTCGAACACGGCAACTATTAATAGTTTTCACGGTGAATTAAGTATAATATATAGAAAAGATTATATTTATTTAAAAATAATAAATAAAAGCAAAATGAATTCTTTATAATAATTTAATTATAATAAAAGTTTCTATAAACGTTATATTTTCTTATTACATAATTACTGTTATAATTAACTATTTTAAATTACGATTATAATTCTTATAGTTTTCACTATATATTCTTTTTTTACATATTTAACACCTAGTCTTTCTTAATTAAAATTTTAATATTAAAACTTTTTATTTAAAATTTCTTTTATATTAGTTATCTAGTAGACATAATAACGAATACTTAATATTAAAAATTATCTTATATATTTTCGTTTATATATAAGGTCGTTAATTTTATTTAATTATATATTAAGATTACATACTATTTATATCTTATCGTATTAAATTACTTTCGATATATTAATGGTAATACAAATATAGAGCAAAGAAAGATAATTTTATAAAAGCATTTATATTAATAATTATATACTTTCTAAAACTTAAAGTATTTATTTACGAAAATATATTTAATAATACTATTAATTTAAAAATATTACAAATATTAAATTAAAGTTAACCTTAAATAGTTAATATCGCTCTTATAAATTATAATAGCTATAACTGCTTTAAATTTTTCTTACTATTTTTAACTTATCGCTGGGTGTACCTCAGCTATATTAAGTTAGTTAACGATAATTTATAAACTGCTAATATATTAAACTGTATATATCGTTTGTAAACTAATATATAACTCTTAGTAATCTATTTTTAAGGTTTAACTTAACGCGTTAGTTTATATATATAAAATATAAATAATATAGTATTAAATATAATATCTACAATTATACTATATTCTTTAAACTAATAGTTTACCTTCTTCTAATTCTACGTTTCTTATTTTTAATTTTAAGAGCGATAAATAAATTAATATAGCTAAAACCTTTTTATTTTTATACTTCTAAGATTATTTCTTAAAACTCGTTTAATTCTTTTTACGTTTTAACAACTAATTACTTTATTTGCCTATACGCCTTTATGGCTTTAAAGTTATTATAAAATTATTTAAACCTTCGCCGTCCTTCTAGAAATTATTAAAAGAGTTTTCTATTTATTATATATATCCTTTAACCTTTTGAAACTAAAGTTAACTGTATATTCTCTATTACGCTTTAACTGTTTCTTAAGTCATTATTTCTTTATTTCCGAGAATCTTTCGCTATATAGCCGTATTTACTATAATTAAAATAAAACGGCTAACTTTTTTTATTTTATAAGAGTTTGTTTTACCGGTTCTGCTTCGCGTAATAGTTATTGTTATTTTCTTTTTTCGCGTTTTCCTTTTTTTCGGAAATCGATAATAAAATCGGTATATACCTGATTTACTATTATAGCCAAATATTAATATAGTATTTCTTTTATGCGTTTATTTTAAATATCGTAGTTATAATTTCGAATTAAGTTTATAAATAAATGAAATTCGTTATAACGCTTTATTAGCTTTTTAAAATCGAATGTATATATTAACTTTTATTATTTTTAAAGATTTTATTTAACGAATTAGAAATAAATTCACAGCTTTAGTTTTTAATCGATATTTTTCGTATGGAATAAGCGTTTTAATAGTTTAATTATTTTCGTTCTTTATATAAATCTTGTAATAACTATTATAAATATTTTATTAACGATAATAAGAATCGTAATAGTTAAATTGATTTTAATAATATAAGTCAGTTTTATTAAATTATCCTTAGAATTCTTCCTTATTAATATATTTACTGAAATAGCTATTTTGTATATATCTTAATTATCACTATTTATAGCTGATTTTCATTACGAAGTTTCTAGTTTAAAAACTATTTAATATGGGCATGTATTTCCTTTTTTACAGCGCTACTTATTTTCGATAATTTAGCGAATATCTTTATTAACTATTTTATATCGAAGCATTCCGGCTAATTTATGTTTTCTCTTAACCTTATTATTTTTTTAGGTATTATTTTAGTTTTTTTATTTCGTTTTTTTCGAACCTTACTATATTAACGAGCTATATAACTTTTAATCGATTAAGATTATTCCGTATATCAACGCTTTTCTCTTTTGAATCGAAGGGATAAAAAAAGCTTTAAAGTTTTCTTTAAAACCGAGTATATTCGTTTTGATATATTTGTTTTTCATCGTTTTTACGCCGAACCTGCTATTTAAAGGTAATATCTTACATGTAATATAAAATAAGTAGATTAAAATATTGATTTTGCTAAAAGATAAATGTAGAAACTGTTATAATGTCGGCAATTATATTATATTTTTTACATTAGTATTTTATATTTTCTTAATTCTAAGTTATTTATTAACATCTTCGTAAAATGCCATTAATATATTCTTTTTATTAAAACCTATATTATATTTATACTTTATAAACTTAATATATATTACTCTACGTTATATATAAGGGATAATTCTTTAGTAAATAGCTTTTAAACCTGTAATTAATTAAAATAACTTTAAAGCTTTATATCAGATAAGTCATTGCAATATGCTGTATTATGTAAACCGCAAATTTTAATCGGAATATATATATGTTCCGTTATAAGCAGTATGAAACGAAAACGCGAAACGGAATGTACGTAATTTATCTATTGAAACAACACCGCTAATGTCCTCTCTATCTGCCACAACCGACGTCTCTGCAATCATTCTCCGCGTTCGATAAATCATGCTGCACAAGAAATAACCAACTCTTGTCTCATCCTAACCACAGATACACCCAACCCCTAATACTTCTCCCAGTTTTCGCACCTCGATTATGGAACATCTTAATGACATCCGCCTCATCCAGGAGTTCGACGCCAAGTCGAAACGAGACTTTCTGAGAAATACCCGTGTGGTTGTTAGGGAAGCCATCCTACCCAACGGCGACCGCGGCCGGCCACGCTCTGTGATGGAGCTCGTGGAGCTGGTTCGACGGCTTACGGGGTTCGACTGGAGTCCCGCGCCACATCTAAAAGACCATCCGCTGGCGGTGATTGCCTTCCACCACTTCAATGAACGGCCGGAGGCGGACAAGCTGCTCCTTGGCGCCCTCATCAATAGCCTGTACCCCGACGTCACGGACGCCAAGTCTCTCGAAAACACGCGGCTTGGACTGGACGCGCTCATGCGACACGCGGGCGTTAACGAACTGTTGTTCTCCAACGATTCCTTCCACCTTTTCCAACCCATATACGGCCGCGGCATCCAGCCGGAGATCGTGACGGCGTCGGTTGACGAACTTACCCGGTGGAGCCACATCGAGTGGACAGGGAGACGAGCGCTCGGCGAGCTGATGAACTCCATGTTTGGCAAGATCCAGTACGGCGACGCCGGAGGCGATCCCCCAGGTTACTTCTTCGCCGCATTCCCCCGCATGATCCGCGTCCACTACACCCCTAGTGAGTGCATCCGAGCACTCGAGGAGATCAGGGAGGTACGGGTCAAGGGTGTAACCGTCAGGGAGACGGAAGGGGGGAATGGGAGAGAGACCGCCGTCGAGGCGAGGGACTACGTGCTATTCGCCATAGTGGAGCTCGACGTATACGGCGACGTGTTTCTGTACTACCCAGAGAGCGGCCGGGAGCTGGAAACTGAGCAAGCGCTGGAATGGGAAGCCGCCGAGGATACCGGCTACGTCCTCCTCTATCAGTTATTCGTGGGCGGCGGTCCAACGCCGGAGGATGGTGCACGTCCGCATGGCACGGCCCCCCGGACTCGGAGAGCGCAGGTCTACGACATATAGGGGAGCTACATGGCGGGTCTTACCAGGCCTGGGAGTAATTGTGTCGAACAATGAGGCCTCGGGCTCCTTGTCTTAGCTTAATGCCATGTAGCCTTTCTTAATCAGTACGGGTTCTGCTAGCTGGATTTAATCAGTTACACCCAGCCCCTTGGACAAGCCGAGTGTGCTCTCGAGCGTATGTTACGCCTTTCCTGACCTGCTCTCTCCCGGCCTCTAGAAGCACGCAACTCGTACACTATAACGGACTGCGCCTTGGCGAAGCCATCCCGACGCAGGCCGACAAGACGGCGGAATCCTCGCCCCTCCGTTCTTTTTTGGGGATGCAGGTACTCATTAGGAACAACAGGGCCCACATTGATAACGAGCTACCTACGGGGTCCGCTACTCAGGATACAGATAGGCTCGAGCTAACCAAGCGTCAATATTCCCTATATTGCTATACATAGCGGTTGCCCCTAGGGTGAGGGAATGGATACCCGTGGGTCACTCACCATTACCCGGGGTCAATCGTGGGTGACCCATGGGCGACCTACTAACTGACTCCAATAACCCTGGGCACCCTATGGAATACTGCGTTTTCCTATAAAATAAAAAGAGAACTACTGAAACCATGTTTAACATAATTATTAACGTAAGTATTCAGGCAAATATCGGCATTCTTGTCGGGCGTGGGTATGGATGGGTAGGTCGAAGAGCAGGAAAAAAGGGGAAGGACCAGATTTATAGCACTGGCTTATTTCGTTTGTGCCTTGATATGTCCAAGGAAACGAGAAGAGTCTAACGACTTTTGAACAACAACCAACATCCGCCTTTTACCAGGCTCCTCCTAGCTACAATCCAAATACTCCTCGCTCTCAAAACCAGTTCTCCTCCCTGGTCGCCAACCAGCGCACCCGGGTCTCCCATTCCGCCTCACTCATAGGCCCGACGGGATATTGACTCCCTTCCCCCCATGTCTCATCTCGAACATCTTGGTCCCGAACATCCGGGGTAGACCCCCCTTGCTCGATCATTGTCTCCTCGAACCGGTTATCACAACCGTCCCCAAGCCAATACGGCACCTTATTCCAATGAGCTTCCAAGTCGGCGGCCGGGAAGTCAGGCTCACCGCGGAGCCGCGCCCCCCTCCGACCTAGCTCGCTCATCCGCATCCACGACCTGAGCTGGTCGTCGCTCTCAGGAGGCAGCTGGCCCCAGCGACCTACGACAGCCTGTGTGAAGCCCGAGTAGTATTCTTCCACTGACGCCGGAAAGAATGCGTCGCGGGCCATGGAGTTGAGACACTCCCACAAGAGGTCGATATCTTCTATCTGTAGGTTAAAGAGTCTGTCGTCCCGGAGACCGTCGGCCGGCCTACGCTGGCCTCGCATACGACGTTCCATCTCTTTCGCGAGGGCGTTGACGTTCTCCGTACCATCCCGTTCCGGGCCGGCGTGCGACCAATACCGGACTGCCATGCTCGCGATGGCCCCTTTCTCCCACTCTTCTTCGACGTCACGGTCGCCCACCAGGGTGCTTAGCAGCGCCGGGCTAAGAGGCCCCATCGGTATCATGTGATTTTCGACTCTGAGGAAAACGGCCTTCTGGATGAAGTACCTCATGAGGTCCAGGCTGCGGCCCCAGATGGGATGGACCATGAGCTGGACCAGACTCCGCAGCGTGCCGACCCGGCCGTCCGAAAATCGAAGTCCCCAGGTGAAGAGGTCGTCCGGGCTGCGGCGGAAGTGATGCAACGACACACGCCACAGGTTCATCCAGACGTCACTCTTGAGGGCCAGCACCTGGTCCGCCTCGTCCGCCTCCGACCAGCTCGCAGCGGTGTTGGGGTCCCGGCCGGCGCCCGCAGCCAGATCGGCCTCGAAGGAAGCGGCGTCGATAGCGGGGCGGCTGGGATATGCGTACAAGGGCCTCTGCCCTGGTCCCTGTCGTGGGCGCCTCACCTGCCTCCCGTCGACCTTCCTCTTCCTCGGCACCTGTGGGCGGGTCGGCGTGGTATCTGGCTGGCTGCCATCTCCCTCGGCTGAGACTTTGTCAGCGTGGCGGCTGCCCGACGCCCGTCAGGCCGACAGGCTGCTTACCGTCGTTATCTTCGTCGACGACAATGGGCGACGCCCGTTGTCCGCCGAGTGCGGCGTTGCCTCTCGCGGGGTTCCGTCTCTTTCCGGCTTCCAGTCGTTGCTTTACCATCTCTCTCGTCGGTCGGCCCCGCTTGGCTTTGGGTTTGGGGGACGGGCTTCGAGACGGCGGCGGCTTTCGAGGCCGGCCTCGGCCCCTCTTGACGGACGGGTGTGCCGGCGGGCTTTCGCTGTGATGCGAGCTGTCGCTGTGATGCGAGTTGTCACTGTGATGCGAGCTGGACTCTGAAACCATTGTATATGTGTGCTTTTGTAAGTGTCTCTGGGAGCCGTGGGCTGTAGTCAGGAATATGCCAGATAAGTTTCAAGGGAAAAGAGAGACGTGGATATCATCTTTTCTGTTCAACCCCCTTACGTGGGAAACTACCTCCGTCTGTTATCATTTGACGTACCTGCCTAAAACTATCTTCCCGACTACGTCTATGCACTTCGATAAAGAGACACCCCGGCCCATTCGCGTAAGAGAGCTTCGCTGAGAGGTTATTAAATTCGCAGCGAGCAATCGACCACATAAACGGACATATGTAGCCCGCTGTTTGCGTGGTAGCAACATTGGGGTACCTATATTGGTTCCCACTCCGGTCTGGCCTTGAGCCGTCACAATATGCCTCTCGACGCCGCAACCCGCCCGTCTTATATTGCGTGGCGGTGCTCGTCATGCTAATCCTACTCTACACAGCCGTTAGCGTAAACAATTCTCTTATTATCTACGCACCGCGGAGGAGCCAATCGGTCCTCGGACGACCTGTGAAGTCTCAAGTGCCTCTCCGTCATTTCGCGGTCTCGTGTTGGGCGTCGTATTCTCGACCTGGAGTGTACGTAACCTAAATTAGCTCGGGAGGTGGCTCGCCATGCCCCGCTAGCGAACCTCTTTAAGTGATTTATATGGCTCTCATGGGGCCGTGGATTGTCAGGTCCTAGGTACGGTGCATATGCAGGCATATGCTAGGTGCACCTAAACGTCGACCTTAAGGGTACGCTTCTTTGTAGCGAGGGCGCTGTTATCGAAGTGGGGCCCGGGGCTAGGGCAACCAGTGGTCTTGTACATCCATAGTGAAAATGAGTAGGGGACTACATATGTCCCCTCGAGAGGCGGGCAGCGGCTACTGTCTTTTTCTTTCTTTTCCGGTCCACGATCCCTAGAAGAAAATACTGTGCCCGTTAGTAAATCCACCCCTTATAGCGTAATTACATGGTACACCGAGCACAACTGACAATCCCAGAACAGTCAGCATCCCTCGAGACAACAGCAGACCGTCCAATATTACATGACCATCATGAATGCAGACGGCAGCCAGCCGGATAGATTCCTGGAGGGAGCCGATAGGCTTGTGAATCATATTGAGGAGACAATAAAAGACGAATCGTACCGTGATGCGTTTCAACGTATATTAGCCGAAGTCGGCAGGGTCGCTACGGGTGCTGGCAGGCTGAAGGAATACGCGGCCGAGCGGGAGAAAAACCTTTCGGAGGTGGAAAAGGCGCAGTTAAGGCTGTGCAAAGAGCTCTCCACTCGAGAGGAAGCCGTGTCCAAGCGGGAGAAGAAGACTTCGGAGCTGGAAGAAACGCAGTCTAGGATGCGGAAAGAGCTCCCTATTCGGGAGGAAGCCGTGTCCAAACGGGAGAAAAAAGCTTCGCAGCTGGCAGAGACGCTGTGCATGCGACACAAAGAGCTCTCCAACCGGGAGGAAGCCGTGTCCAAACGGGAGAAAAAAGCTTCGCAGCTGGAAGAGACGCTGTCCATACGACACAAGGAGCTCTCCGATCGGGAGGAAGACGCGTCCAAGCGCGAAAAGAAGCTAGCGGAGCTGGAAGAGACTCAGTTCAGGCGGGAGACGGAGCTCTCCAACCGTGAGAACGACGTGTCCAAGCGGGAGGCACAGACCGCGGCCATATGCTCCCTCGTGGAGCAGCTTAAGGCATTCGATATTGGCAGCCTGAGAAATGACATCGAAGTCATCCCAGCAAGACTACTGGAGGAGTTGGCCATGACCGGACCTGGGCCGACGGGTGGATCACTCTCCGTCCCAACACCAGCCGGATCGAGGTCATCGCTGGTCGGAGGTTCCCAGCAAGAAACGAGACACCCGGGCACGTCCGTCCAGGGTTGTACGCCGCCCCTCTCGCAGACCCTGCCACGAAAGAGAAAGGAGCTGCATAAGGACCAGTGTGAGAATCCCATCGAGGGACAAGCCTCCGGCGGCCTTAACGAAAAAAAAAGGACGATGTCGATAAAGTTGGCGGGATATAAGGTTAACTTTACCCACGACGGCCCCGGCGATGACGAGATCTTCGGTATGGCGATTGCCGAAGTGGACGGCATGCTCAAACTTAAAAAGGACAACAAGATGCTGAGGTCACACTTAAGCGGGGAATGGAACGAGAGGGAGCGCCATTGTCTAAGGCGGTTAGTGCATCCCCTTCTAAGCGATATAGACGGCGAATGCGAGTGGTGCGGCCGTCAAGGCCATAGGTACTGCATCGAGATGAGGATGTCAGACGGGGGAGGCAGTCTCAGCCTGGTAGAGTGCAGACATACCAACGATGCAACGTAAGGGGGGAGCCTTCGTTAAGGGACGATGTGCATGGATCTAGCTCACGCCGAATCTCATCGGGCTGCACCCGTACTTATCATACATAACTAGAGTCTCGCCTTTATAGTACACGCTCTCCAGGCGGCGGCCCATCACAGGGCCGACGGGCATCGTCAGGGTCAGCAGCGGCGTAGCTATAGATAATACGAAAGACTGCACAAAAGCGTACAGGGTTTTGAAGCGTGGGAGGGCGGCCGGGGGACGGCGGACCGGGTTACGAGCTTACTGTCGCCTGACGTAGGCATCCCTTCGACTTGCTCGTTGCCTCCTACTGAGCATATTGGTGTAGTCTGTGACGTTAACGAGCATGCTCAGACGTCCGCGCCTTCTCTGTTGTCACCCTCCTCTACCGCCACCGCCGCTTGTGGCTGCGCCGGGATGATGGCAGAGGTTGGGCAAGAGGGACTAACGACGGGTCATAAGACGCGCCATCATGAGAAGAACCAAGAGCAATATTGCAGCGACGTTTGCCAAAAGGCCAAACCAAACTCTGTGGCAGTACTTGGACATTGCGAGGTCAACGAGCTGGAGGACCGATATCGTGGAGCCTAAGACAATGCACGCCTTCCCCAAACACCTCCCCTCGCCACATCTATTACTTTGGGTAGGGAATTTCTGAAAGATAATCGAGACTTATTGCCCAAACTCGGCGGATATTTGTCCAGAATCAATAACACATACCCTCGCTACGTCTCTACATGGGGAATGAGTCTCCGATTGACCATCGCGTCTAATTTCCCCGACTCCGCGGATATTGGTGCAAAATCAATAACACGTCCCCTCGCCACATCTATTACTTCAGAAAGGGAGTCTCTGAAACAGAATCGCGTCTTGTCCCCCGAACTCAGCGGATATTGGTGCGAAATCAATAGCACGTCCCTGATCTCCAGCTGTATTGGGATGCGCTCGCTCGGGGTATATTGGACGCGGACCATGGAGGGAAATAGGTCGAAGAAATAACCTGGGGGTCGCCGCAACATGGAACTCACCATTTGCCTTCATCGGCGCGCGGTAGTGGTTCCAACGAATTGTGGTTATTAGGACGTGGTGACAATGGATGAGTGAAGATTTCTACTGAAAGTCGAAAAATTAGGTGATGCTGATCGTTGGCTTTCGGGCGTTGCTTCTTACAAATAACACAGGAAATGCCGTAGTGCAAGCGTCTGGAGCCGTCTCAATATGAAAACCTGGATTTTCCATGAAGTTATATCCATACATACAAACCTACCTACATAGGTATTTACGTGTCTACCCGGGTACATGTAGGTACCACCGTGCATACAATGACAAGGGTGGCTACGCCGCTAGGTAGGCATCAAAGCAGCAAAACGACATACGCATCACTACCGGTGGCTGTAAATATTTAGCTCGCTCAGTCTGACCATGATACTTTACTTCAGATGAATCGGGGCTTCATATGCTATTGAACATGGCTCGTGACTCAACTTACCTCGCCAAGATCAGGCCTTACTTTTAAGGTGCGGCAGCGACTGCGGCGCAGCTTGTACACACATAAGTGTAAGTGACCCACCTTTGAAATGCATATAAATTTAAAAATATTATTAACCTTTATATATTAAATCATATAAATACATATGGTATTTTTTTAAATTTCGTATTAAGAATTATAAATTATTTAGATTTGTATGATTTTAATTATACCTCTAATTCTTTAATAAAAACTCGAATTATATTCGAATATATCAAAATTATTTAAAAGTAAATTTTCTCTTTTTTAAACTTTTTCATGAAAATTTCATACAAGGTTTATTAATTGTAATTTTTTAATATAATTAATTCTTATCAGCCCGGATAATACGACCTAAACCTAACGACCTTGCATTAATTCTTAAATTATGAAAATTTATACTTTTTTTTAATAAATTTCTATATAAAACGTATATCGTTTTACGAAAATAATTATATTTATTAATAAGTATGTTAATAGATTGAAATTTTTTATTTAAACTGAATAAGTTTAAGCTTAATTTATAAATTAAACTTAAATACGATTTAAATATATGTGTATTTATTAATTTTTACGGCTATAATAAAATATATACTTTTATTTTAAAGGCTTTATTTTAAAACTGATTATTAATTTTCTATTACTACGTAATTTCTCGTTTGATACCGGGTAGGAAATTTATCTAAGTAACATCGAAAATTTTAAAGCGTAATAAATATTATATCTTTGAATTAATTCGGTAAAGAGGATTTTTCTAAAAAGTTATATAATTTAGAAAATATTAGCAGATATAGTAATTTAGTATTAAATCTTTAAAAGAATTAAAAGGACTGTAGTTTGTAGCTTTAAGATTATAAGAATAAAAAGCTTATAAGTATAACTGGTTATTTTTCCTTTTAATTAGAAATAAGTAATTAAAAATAAAACCTTAAGTTAAAGAATGCAGTGTAATTATTAATATAGTAATATGTTTAAGTTTCTTTTTTAAGTAGAATTAATATTTTAATTTACTTTTTTCATATTATATTTAAGGTATTACTTTAAAAAGGTAGGTTCGGCGTAAGGGCGCTTAAAAGCGTATTTATAGAAACGAATCGGTTTTATTTCAACGAAAAAAGTTTTGTAACTTTTTTAATCACTTTATTAGAAAAGGGTTTATATACGTAGGGCTATTATAAATTAAAAAGCAGAGGGTCGTTAACCCGGTAACTTTAAGAACTTAAAATAAATTAAAATAACGGTTTTTAAGGTAATAACGTTTAGAAAAAACGTAAATTAAACGGAAGTTTTCGATATAAAACAATTACTAAAAACGTTTGCTAATTTATTAAGCGAAAACATTAGCAAAAAAAATCCGTATTTAAAATAAAATGATTTCAATTTTAAACTTAATAAAGAAAATCGGCTATAAAGAAATAATAGCCGGGAGATAAAAAACGGTTATTAAAGTAGTTTTAAAAGTAAGTAAGTATTAACAAAGTTTATATATATTAATAAGGCAAAACTGATTAATACGATATATATTAAGATTAAAAAACCGTTATAATAATTATTATTAAAGAAATAAAGAGAACGGAGATAATTAATTTGTGAAACCGTTTATATAAAAGAAAGAAATTAATTAGAAAATAAAAATTTAAATTTACCATTATTTTGTAAATAAAATTTTAAAAAGTTTTTAATATTAAATTAAGTCATCGATTTTAGGAATTTAATATAATAGTACATCGAAATTACTATATTTATTAACGTTAGATAATAAGTTATTATATTTAATTTTTAATTCGAGATTGTAACAGCGATATTTAAAAAAATGGAATAAAAAGGATATTTCGGTATTATGTAATTATAACAGTATATTAAATATATAATAATTTTACCTTCCAGTTTTAAAAAAAGAACTTAAGAAAAACGCAAGTTATAACGTAAGATAAAATTAGTAAAACAAGCTTTTATTAAATAAAAAAAATCAGTTATTTTAATTTAATTTTAGCAAAGACGATTATATAGCGTACAATTATACGGAAAAATAAAAACGTAATATTAAATATAAGGTTAATTTTATCGCGAACGCTCGAGAAAATATATATAAACTAAATAAACAGATTTAATAATAGTTTTTAAAGCCCCGATAAGGTTGAAATAGATTTATAGTACTTTTACGGCTGGAAAAAAGTATAAGTAAATATAGTAATTTATGGCATTAAAATTATAAAAAAACGATGCTATAGCGATATTTAGCTATTATCTGCTTTAGTTAAAAATAAGTAACCTAAGATAGAATTTTAAGCTAAAGAATATAATACAATTACCGATATAAAATATTAGATTTTAAATAATAAATTTTAATATTTTTTAAACATCATCGTATTTATAACTCATTTTCTAATTTTTAATAATAAAATGTTTTAACATATACCGGGAAAATCCTGGTATAAAATGCTTATTTTTCGTAATTATAACGTATATATAAAAACGTTTTATACGAAACACTCGAGGCCTAATGCAAGGAAACAGAGAGACACGGCGGAACCCCGGCGACTAGTCGCCGACCCACACGCACACCTATAAAAGCCCGCACTCAGATAACACACACAACCCAGATAGAAGTCTGCTAATACACCTACTTCTTGGAATGGTCTGCTACTGTTCGGCCACCATCTTACTCTCATAACCATACCCCTTACACCTAATAGCTTAGTAGTCGCGAGCCTGAGTATCTCTTTTAATTGCAACAGGCTTAGGCAGCTTATTACGGTTAATCCTAAAAGATAATTAGTTCGAATCCCGCTTAGGCCGCCGTTCTCCTAAGTAACGCCAGCCTAAAGGAGCTAGACCAATTAGGGCTTCGGTTCTATTACCGTGTCGGCGACTATTTAAATTAATTAAGGGTTTTAAAACTAACTAAATTAATTATATAGGTACTATTTATATATTATCGTATTAATACCCTGTTAGATATAGGGGATATTAGTTATATTATTATATTCGGCAAGTTACGAATACATCTTATAGGCTTGCAAATTTAATATAGGCTATTAACGGAATATATGTTTTCCGATTAAACGGACCTTTCCGTATATAGAGTACGTTTAGCCCCCCCTGCCAATTAATATACCCTTTTAACGCCTTAAATTATTTATAGCGTTAATCGTTATATATTAATTTTTTTTTAAAGCGGTAGCTTTTTAATTAATTTTTTCGTCCGCAATTAAATCCTTTTTAATTAAATAATTTTTTTCTTTAAAATTACTCGTAAGATATTTTTCGCCGCTTAAAAGTTTCCGTAATATTTGTTAATTTTAATTATTTTTTAAAATAGGTAAATAATTTACGTAATAAGATTTTAAATAATTTATTAATTAGCATATCGTTCGTAAGCCTATAATATATTTTAATAAATTTTCTTTTCCGGTTTATTATAACTAATAATTATATATATTGATATATCGTAATTCTTTTATAATAAGGCGAAATCAGCGTTAACAAGCCGTATCATTTGTTAATTGTTATATTGTATATTTAACGGCTTAATATTTAATGTTATTTTAAGTTTATTTATTAATCGAAAATTAAATTAAAAAGTTTATAATTTTATAAAATATAATTATTTCGTTTCGTATATAAAAATATTTATTATATTAAATGTATTCGCCCATTGTTTCTTTTTTTAAATAGCGCTAAAACGTAAATTTAGGGATTCTTTCGATCGATTATATTATTCGTAAAAACAGCGTTATTTTGCATATTTATCGGATTTTCGATTCCGAATTATAACGTTTATATTTTAGTTCCGGTTAGACATACTATAATTCGATTAATAACTTTATAATATACGGTATTAAAGTTTAAGTTTAAACGAACAAATTAAGATATCGTAAACGATAAATCGGGTCTTATACTAACTATTACGTATAAAATAAAATGAATCTTTTATTTATATTTATTAATAAAATTAAAAAAAATTTAAAAAAAATTCGATAATAACTTACTTTTTGTTACTAACGTATTTAATTAGTTATTTAGCTTTTTAAAGATTTAAATTAAACTAATGATATTTTCTTAGTAAGTTTGTTTTTAATTTATTCGATTATAAAAAAATTATAATAAGTTTTTATATTTTTTAAATATATACCGTTTTCGAATTTATTAAATTATCCGATTAATATAGTTTTAAATTTTTTCAAAATATATGTTTACTATATAATTTATAAAAAAATATAAGTATCGTTTAAAAATAAAATTATAAGTTTTATAGAAAAATAGTTAAATCTTAATTTTTTAAACGTTCTGGTAAAGATTCTTTGCTATAATAAGCCTAACTTTCTTAAGTTATATAAAGTCTTTTTATATTAAAGGTACTTTAAAGGCGTTTATATATATATTTAGTAATCTAAGTTAATATTACCGAAAATGTTTATAACATTATATCATTTAAACTGTAAGTCGAATCTAGTCGTAATAATAATTAAAGTAAATAGGTATATATTACTATAAAAATTGTTTAATTATTAATTGCCTTATATAACGAAACGTACCTAATATTTCTACAATTAATTATATTTATTAAATCTTTATATATATACTTATAAGTATTTTAAAACCTATTTCTATTTAACAAAACATTAATTAATATTTTTCTAAGGTTGTATATTTTGATAAATTTATAATTAAAATTTTTCGGCTTTATAAAATAACTCCTTTAACGGATATATATTTGATTGTTTATAATTTCGCAATAATAATAATAAGTTACATTTATATATCCTGTTTCGTAACTTACGAATTTCATATATTTTCGTATCGAAATGTTTACGATTAAAGTAATGCGTATTTCGGGTAATGAACCTTTTTAAACTTTCGTAATTTACCGCTTAGTTATCGATTATATTAGTAAAATAAATCAATTATTTTATGTTAAAGACGGCTTTTTATATATTATAATTATACCGATAATTATTCTTTTAATACGGAACGTACTAATAATTTATATTTATAACTCGTATAATACTTTCGTTTTTATTATTCTACTTAGATAAATAATGTAATTAAACTTTAACGTTATTTTTACTACTTTTATTTAAATAATAATCGTAATAATCATTAAAACAACTGTTAATAAAAATATTACTTGAAAAAAAGAAATAAATTTATATATAATAATTATATAAAAGTAAATGGTATTATACGAATAAACTTATTTATTCTTATTCCGTACGTATTATATATTTATATTATTTTAAAAATACCTCTTATATTTAACCGGTAATTAAATTGTTCTATTTTAATTTTCGTTATATATATATATATATATTAAAGTGATTTAGCCTTTAAATAGGTATTTTTACATATCGTAATAATTTTTATAACTTTTCTGTTATAACGTATATAAAGTTATTAAATTTAAACCGTATTATTTAAGTGAAACTAAAGATATAATGTAATTATATTTATAACTGAAACGAAAACTGCGATACCTAATATTTTCGAACATATTAATTATTAATAATTTTAACGATTACGAAAATTTATTTCGAAACCGATTATTACGTAATGCCGATAAGTTTCGACCTTATTAAGCTTAATACCTTTTAGCTTTACGATTCGACAGGGGAACTCTTCTTAAAGGCAGATAATAATTTAAAAGGTATTAAGCTTTTCGCAGTAAACCCTAAGTCCGTATAAGACAGCTACTTTCTAATCCATTTCTAGTTTTGCGACTAAAAATATCTTATATAACGTATAAAGTTTTTTTTTAAATTTTTAATATTATTTTGAAAAGAAATGATCGTTTTATTAAATTATACGTCTTAAAAATAATAACCTTATCAATTAATGGGTTTTAAATCTCGTAAATCTTCGTAAATTAATAACAGATAAAATAAATAATTTACGTTTTACAATTTAATTTTTGATATTTTTATATTTTTAATACCTATAATTATTATTACGTAAATTATATAATTAAATATACAAAGTGGTTAGGTTTAAGCCATATTATCCAGGTTAAACTAAAGATACGAAATAATTATATTAATAATTAATACGATAAATACTGCACCTACTATTTTCGAATACGGTAATTATTAATAGTTTTTACGATCATAATAAAATGTACGCCTCAGTTACAAAAAGCCTTATTCCGAAACCGATTATCGCGTAATTCAGATAAGCTTTAACTCTAATAAACTTAATGCCCTTTAGCTTTTCGATTTAATAGGCCTTGTACAAAGTGCTTTATAGATAATAATTTAGAAGATATTAAGCTTTTCGCGGTAAACCTTAAGTCCGTATAAGATATTTTTATAACCCTTTACCAGTCTTATAATAGCTACCTTTAACTTCGATCGATCCTACGATATATGTTCGAATTCCTATTAATCAAAACAGCTGAAATATGCCGAACAATTCCCACTATAAAATACCGGTATTCCGTAATTATAAAAGTTATACGGAAAGCGTTTTTTTTAAAATTCCTAAATTTAATAAAACTTTAGAACAAATTAAAAATATTAATACCTCCGCCGATTTAACTAATTTTTAAAAAAAAAATCAAATCTGATTTTTAATTTGTAAATACAATTTAATTTATATAAGTAAAAATAATTAAAAGTTAGTCGATTTTATAATGGAAAACATCGACCGTATAAAGAAATTATTAAAAAAGTTAAATATAAACGGTAAAAAGTTTAAAAAATTCGATATTTAATTTTTAATTAAATATAAAAAGGATTACGAACGATAATTTGTCCGGCTATTCCGGATTACGAAAACCGTTTAAAATTCGGTTAAGAATAAACGTCGATAAAGGTATTATAAGGCAATTCAAAAGAAAATTAAAGTTTAATAAAGCTTAGTAACCGATATCATAATTTATTAATTCGTTTAATTTAGTTTTACGGATACGTTTTTTTAGGGAGAATAATTAAATATATATATAAATTTATTTAAACTTTTAATTTATTATTATAACGTTATTTTTATATATTAAATGAATATAGTATATATTATATAAGTTTTTTAAAAAAAGAATTTCAACCTATAATTATTTTCCTTAGAAAAAACGGAACCGTGAAATTAAATTAAATAAATTACAAAATTATATTATCGCCTATTATGTTTTACAAAACCTTAACCTTTTTATTAATAGCCTAATTATTCCCGAATCGATAACTATTTTTAACGAAATTTTAAACGGTTTTCGTAATTCGAAACAACTAAATAAATTATCGTTTATAATCTTCTTTATATCGGTTTAAAATTTAAACGTCTATATTCTTAAACCCGTTAATTATCTCCTTTAATTTTACTAGTAATTTTTTAATAAACCGGATAATTCTTAATATAAATATAAACAAAAATCGATTATTTCCGCCGTTTTCAATTAAATTATATTCGAAAATTAAAAGTAAAATTTAATGTTCTTTCGGAAAAATTGTTAATATAAATAAAAATATTATTATATTTTATGTGGCCGATTATGTTATTTAAGATAAATAATATAATCAAAACCGTTTCTCTCGAAATTTCGGAAATACGGAATATTAAAATTTTATTTTCGGATTTAACAGGTATATTTTAATTATTATAATTATTAAAAGTTTAAAAAAGTACCTTAAAATTAATAATGGTTAAAGATATAGTAAAACTAATAAACGGTTATAAAACACCCATTTTATACGAATTTAAGATTTACCATAAAAATCGTTATATCTTCTAAGTTATTATTTAAAGTCCTGTTATTAAAGTTAAAACTTATCGCCATTATATAATAATCGGCTTTAAAATAAAGCTTTTTATAACTAAAATAAAATTTATTATTACGGTAAAAACTGTTAATAATTACTGTATTCGAAAAAATTAAGTAAAATATTTATCGTTTTAATTATTAATATACATACGTCGTATCTTTAACTTAGCCTTTATAATACGACTTAAACCTAATAACCTTCTAAAATATAATTATATAAATATATTACCGTTTTATAAATATATACGATTTAAAATGAAAATCACTTAATATTATTTTATATTATAATTTTTCTTTTACTTATATATTTTAAAAGTTTTATACCTTAATTTTAAATTTATCTATATAGTATTAAAACCTTATATTAAATATTTAAAAAACTATTAAAACCTATTTCGAAATTCGTAAATTGTTAAAACTTCGTCATTATATTTAATTAATTTAAAAAAAAAGTTACTATAGCTTTTTAAACTTTTAAGAAATATTAAAACGATATAAATAATATATTTTCATTTAGAATTTTAAAATAAATATTTTAAATAAAACATAAAAATATATTAGTAGTAAATATAACTTATGTGTATTTTTTGTAGGTGTTTTTTGTTCGAAATTTATAATATCGCTAACAATTCGTTATTTTAATGGGGAAACTTTTTCTTCAGCTTTTAATATATTTACCTTTTAGTTTTTATTTTACTTTATATTTAATATTCGATTATTATAAAAATCTTTAATCGTATTTTTTTATATTAAATTTTAACTAAACACTTATTTCGGGTCTCAAATAGCTTAACTTTCATTATTATATAATATTATTACAGGTTTATAATAATTTCGTTATTTATAAGTTAACGTTTTTTATAAGATATAAAAGTTATATAAATAACCGCTATATTAATACTTTAAATAACGAATTAATACAATTTATTTACTAACCTAATAATTATTTAATTATATTTATTTCGAATACCCTTAATAATGCCTAAATTATTTTATTACTATTATTCTTTTAGAGTTACTAGAAAGATATTAAGTTATATATAAAGTTTTTATAATAGGTTACGTCGTATAAACGTAACACTTTTAATCATTTAAAATAATACAATTATATATTTATTTTTCCGGATTTTTAATCGCGATAAACTTATTCCTTATAAATATTGCGGTACTTTATATTATTATTTTATAAATTAACAATTTGGTAATTAATTTAAAGATATATATTGTAAACCTTAAATTTAAAATAATCGAATTTCTTAAAAGATAAAATGTACCGTTTATTATACTACGTTAATTAAAAATTAACCATACATTAATATTCGTTTTATTATCTTTAAAAATTAATTTTTTTTCTAAATAATTAATATCTTTATAATTTTCGATACATAATTAATTTTTTCTTTTCACTATTAATCCGAAATACTTCGCGTGGAAATTAATATTCAAACTGCCTAAATAAGCTTAAATTTTGTTAAAGATTTATTAAGAAACGCGTAATAGCTTTAAGGCAATATTTACGTAAGCTTTAAATACGTTGTATATCGAATTCTTTATACTTTTACCTTTTAACATTTTCGTTTATTATTATTATTATTCCGGCCCGTTTAGTAATTTCTATAATTATTTAGTTTCGGCTTTTTACTATAAATCTTATTACGGAGCTAGTTTTTAATATCCTTATTTTTTTCTTAATTAAAATTATTATAACTAAAAAGGTCCGTAGGTATTTTATAAAACGCTACAAAAGTTATTTTAATATGTTTAGATTTATATTATAAATAAATTATAATCTAGCAATTTCTATGTTACCCGTTATTAATCTCGGTTTTCTTTATTATTTAAAACGTAATTATTTAAATTCTTATAATAAAAGCTAATACTATATAAAAGGTATTAATTTATACGATCGTTATTTTCGTTGGTAAAATCATATATTATTATTTTTAAATTATAATCTTTTACTATTTTATATAAGATTAAGTACTATTTAAGGTATTTAGCTATATACATATATATAAAGATCTAATCTATTTACTAAATACATACATAATTAATTTTACATAAACGCAACCGGAAAAGACCCCTTAAAAACCGTCCTTATTTAATAAAGGCCGGAAAAACGTAATGCGGATTATAGGTAAATAGTAACAAATAAATAATACGTATGCGATTAATTTAATTTATTCTTAAAGCCTTTAATTATTCCAAATAATTGCCAATACGATAACAAAGCCGAAGCCCTAATTAATTTAACTCCTTTAAGCTGGCACCACCTAAGGGAACGGTAACCCAAGCTGGATTTAAACTAGCTATCTTTTGTAACCAACCGTAATAGGATGCCCAAGCCTGTTGGAATTGAAAAAGACACCCAGGCTCGCAACCACTGAGCTATTGGGCCCTTTTGCTATTTTGCAATTTATTCGTTTAGGTTTTTTTTTATTAATTTTAAAGCTTATTTCAAATTTTCGCTATATTTACGTTGAGTATTAATTAATAAAGTACTACAATATACCTTATCGGATTTAGTTAATTTAACGCATTACATTTATAATTCTTTTAAAAAAAAGGTTTATTTCCGTAATCGTTAAAAAATATTAATTATAATATATATTTTATAAAATTATTATTTGTTTTTCAGACGATGTCGTATTTGTAGTTTCTATAAATATGTATTTATTATCGGTTATTAGTTTAAAAGCATTTATTAAGTAGTTAATTTATTCGATTTTTTTAAATAATTCTGTCGAAAAATATAAATATAATTAAAAACCGTTTAAAATACTATTTCGTAATATATAACGGATTCTTTTTTTTAAATATAATATTATATCGAATTTTGTTAACTTAATAAATTACTAAAGTAATTAAATTACAGGGATAGAATTCTATAGATTAATTATATAAGTTTTAATCTAGAATTAATTTTTAAAGCTATCTTAGTTTTTAGGTAAGTTATAAATTATAAGAAATATTAATAATATTGTTATTATTATAATTAATAGAGTATACGAATAAGTATTATTAATATATCGCTTATATTATTTTAATAATAATTAATTAATTAATAACAACGTAAAATAAATTAATACCACTTTTAATTATTAAATATATAGATTAGTAGTTATGCTATTATATTCGGCTAATTACGAATATTTATCTACACGCGTACAAACTTAATATAACCTATTAACGGAATATATATCTTTTAATTAAGAGGACCCTTTCGTATATAAGGTGCGTTTAGCGCCCCTTACCAGCTGTTATAACTCGTATTACGTTTTTCCGGTCTGTATTAAATACAGACGGTTTTTTAAAGGTATTTCACGGTCGCGTTTATATTAAACCAGTTCTGTATATACTTGGTAAATAGATCAGCTATATGATATATACTGTAAATCTAAAACTAGGTACCCCGAATAGCACTTAATCCTGAATATAAAATATTCCAATTTTATATAATTTGAAAATAAATTAAATAACTCGATATTCTTAATATATAAAGCCGAATTTATTTTTAACCTTCGCCTATTAATTAGTATGTAAAAATATTAAAATAATTACTTTTTTAAAAAGTTTATAACCACTAATATCGATCGTATTAACAGAATTAGTAAAAAGTTAAATATATAAAAAAAAGTTTAAAACATCGAAATATAACTTTTAATACGAGATAAAAAAGATATTGAATAACACCTTATTCGCGTAATTTAAATTCCGAAAACTACGTTAAATTATGTGAAAAGTAATCGTGGATAAAAATAAAACATTGTGATTTAAAACTACCTTAAAGTAAAACGTTAACGAAGAGGTTAAGGTTATATATAGCTGAAAAAAATAAAATCATATATTATATTAATTTATTTTTTAAAGACACAAACATATATTTTCTTTAAAAACCTTAATATTTTTAATAGATAAAATTTTAATTAAATTATTTAAATAATATTTATAATCTTTCATTAATAAATAATTACTCAACTTAATAAAAGCCACTTTATAAGTTAATTAATAAAAGTATAAAATCTATTTATATAAAATAAAATAAAATCCGTTACTGGTATACTGTTTTTAACCTCTAATAAGAAGTCGGAATAAAAGTCTATTTAATTTTAAAACCTAAATATATAATACAGAGATAGAGTAATATAATATTATAGTGTTTAAAATATCTTTCTAATTAAATTAAATATTAAATATTATATTTAGTATATTTAATCGTATATTTTAAATTATTTTTATATTCTTTTATATATATGTTAAAATATTTTTAATCCTTAAATTTAATTGTTTTATTTAAAATAATTCTTTAATATCTTAAAAATATGTTATCTTCGAATTAAATAAAAATATTTCCATTATATAAATAGTAAAAAAAATTTTGAGCGAAATCTAAATTTAAAACTTAATTAAATAAATGTATAACTTATATTACTTTAATTATCAAGTGTTTTATAATTTAAGGTTTTCATTTAAGTTTTACTTTTATCTACTTTAATTTATTTAATTTTATATATTCTTATAAAAAATTGTTTTTAATCACATTGTACAACGTTTTTTAAAATTTTAATAATTAATTGTCTTATTATTTTGTAGTTTTTCTCTTAAATATAGTAAAATTAAACCAAAGATAATACCACAGAAATATTAATAATTAATTAGATATATAACTATTATTTTATATATAGATAATAATGATAATATAATAATTCTATATTAGACCTTAAATATCGTTTAATACTACGTGAAATATCCTATAAGTTTTTACCCGTTGATTTCTTTTTTTTTTCCGTTTTAACCTCTTATATTTAATGGTTTAAATAACACTGCATTTATTACGCGGTATAGTTATTGAGGTATATTGATTAAAAGCGTTTAAAACTTTCGTAATAAATAATAGTAAGTTATAATTAATACTAAATTCTAATTCGCATAGTTTTTTAAATAGGTTATATAGTTAGGATATTTCGTAATAAAATAGCTGCAATAACTATAATTTTACCGGTAGACGATTTTTACTCTTTTAAACTAGTCGTGTTAAATAATTATACTCTTTTTCTTTTAAGTTTCATTATTTTCTTTTTTATTATTTTCTAGTTATAAAGAATTTATTTTTAAAGTTTCTTATAATCCTTTATATATTTCGGTAATTTCTTAAAATTATAGTAGACTTATATTTATATATGATTTTTACAATAATCTTTTACGCTGTTATTATAAATCTTTATAAATCTTTTCAAAATATTCTTAAAGTAGTTTTTGCCGTTAAAGTAAAAGTATATACGTTTAGTAAATACTATTTAATATTATTTCTTTTTATTAATAATTCATTCGAGTATTTTTCGTAATTTTTCGTATCTATATTATACGGTAAGTATAATTCTTTTTTCGAATTAATATTATAAAATAAACAAATGGTTTAAAAATAATAAGAAATATCTTGTTTTTCGAAATGATAATAAAGTAATGATAATGATTTATAACTCTATTCTTTATTTCATTCCGTTTATTTAGATTTTTTATTATAAAAATATGTAATATATATATTAAAATCAAAGTTATATAAAATATTAAAATGACAATCTTTAAGGAAAATAATATTTTTTAACTTAAGTAAATAAGCTTTCTTTTTACTTTTTAACGAGGTTTTATTATTTCAACGTATAACTTGTAAAAAGCTAACTTAGTATTAATATTCTTTTAAAAAGGTGAATTAAATGTATTTGAAATATATATATTTCTTTCGTTATTAGTTTATATCGATTTTAACAATTATTGTTAGTATATTTTACACATATTATCGAGTAGGTTTAATAAATAATTTTATAACCGTTTCGTATTACAGGCCCGTTTCTTTCTAATTCTTTTAGAACAATATCTAATATTCAAAAAATATATAGGCAGTTATCAATATAAATTTTAAAAAATAAATGTAAAGTAAAACTTTAATATTAAATAATAAATTACAATTAATAATAATAATATAATATTAATCGTAACGTCGAAGGCGGTATTTAAATATTATTATAATAATTAAATAGTGTTTTCGTTATTGTTATTAGTAAAATATAAATCTTACTTTATATTACCGGATAACTCGTAAATATTTTATTACGTAATTATTATATTTAAGAACTTAATAATAACGTTTTTATCATCGCATAATTCATAATTTAATTTTTGACATTATTACTCTTTTATTATAACGTATTTCTTTTAGTTATTTTTAGTTTTATTTTTATTATTTTAATAGCGTTTTATATAAAGTACTAGTTTTAATAAGGTAAAGTGCTATTACGTTATCTAGCCAGCTATATACAGGAAGCTGATTTATATAGTAAGTACGTATATAAAAGATTACATAACGCAACCGGAAAGCATTTTCGAAAAACCGTACCCCTTAATAAGCCGGATAAATAAACGCAATACGGGTTATATAATACGGTAACTAACGACAAAATATACGACTTGATTAGTTCCTAAAGCCCTTAACTAATTAATCTAACTATCGCCGACATGGTGGCGGAGCGCAAGCTCCAATTAGTCAACTCCTTTAAACTGGCGCCATCGAAAGGAACGGTGGCCTAAGCTGGATTTAAACCAGCTGTTTTTTAAGACTAACCGATATAAGGTACTTAAGCCTATCATAATTAAAAAAGATACCCAGGTTCGCGACCGCTGAGCCATTAGGCCGCACTAGTTTTTTAAAATATTCTTTTCTATCGGGAAATACTTCTACGTTGTATAATATTATTTCTTTTTACTATTATTTCTAGATATTAAAACTTTCTCTATATTTTAATACTCTTTTTTTAAAAGTTACTTTCATTATATTACGAGTTAAATAGTTATATAAAGAAACGTTAACATTTTTATTATATAAAAATAAATGTTATATTTCGTAAATTAATTTCGACATTATTATTTTAATAACATATATAAATTTAATATCTTTATTAAAATCTCCTTTTTATAAATCTTTATTAAATATAATATTTAAGTATAATTTCTTTTTAATGTTATTAGTAATACTTTCTTATAAGTCGGTTTTTATTATAATATATTTTATACGTATTTCAATCTTTATATATATATCGTTTTAATGTTTTTTATAGTATCCTAATACTTTTCTTAAATTAATAAATTATAACTTATACTGTGTATAAATTTTATAATTAATAATAATTCCGTTAAATTTAAATACGTTAAAGCATATAATAATTAGAAATAATGTTTTAAAAGTTAATTTTAATATTCCGTTTAAGCCTTTATTTAAATATAATATATTTATAAAATATATTTAAGAAATTATATGTAAATAAGAAATTACTTTTAAAATAATACAATAAAATATACTATATTATTATTAACACATTATTACTACGTTTTATAAAAGTGATTTTATATTATTATAAGAAAACGTACAATTATACTATTAAGCTACCAGCTTTATAATCCGTTAATAAGGTATTATCTTAGTAATTATTATTAAGACTTTTTATGTTAAAGTTTATATATATAAAAGCTAATTCTTTTATACTGCTCCCCCCTTTATATATCTTCGTCTCGAAAATCACAGAGTGCTTTCTTTTTACGGTCGGATTTTCGACGTCAGTTCTTTCCGTACTTAGTAATTCTAACGTATTTATTATTTAAAATGAGTTAGAAAAATAACGCTATATTATTACTAACATTAACATTACGTACGTAATATAAAAAGATTTCTGGTCTTCCGATAATTTTCTAACCGGTTACCGCTTTATCGGCGTTCGATTTTATCGTCCTTATAGTGGAACACAACGAGCCTTTTTCGGGCTTTAACATTTACTTTCTCGAGATAAACTACTAATTTTTAAAATCAGGTTTAATATAAAGCTAAAAATAACAATCCTCGCAATACCCCTAGCTACAATAAATAATTATTATTAGTAAATATACCCTGAGTAGTAACCGAACCATTACCTTTAATATGAAGTTGCTAAAATAATATAAGGAAACGTATTATTATAAAATTAAGCTGTAGGCTTTATAAGTATTAAAAAAGGTGTCGTCTTAGCGACTGTTACTAAAATCTACTATATTAAAGCTTATATATATAAAAGCTGATTTCTTACAATTATATATATATATATTTCTATAATATTAAATAATAAGCGGTTTATATAAAATCTAGTAAGATAATACGCAAATTACGTATTTCTATTATAATAAGACGTTATTATTACTAATACGTTATAAATCCGTACACGTTTTATATCTTTTATAACACCTATTTTAAAATTCCGTTAAAAAAAATTTCGAATCTTATTATAGTTTAAAAATTATCATAATTAATAAGTTGTCTCTAGTAATAGTATTATTTCGATACTAGTATTAACGGTATATAATTGTAAAACGAATAATTTATAAATTATAATCCCATTTAATATATAGTTCGCTCTTTTATATACGTCTTTATCTACTTTATTTTCGGGGCCGTATATATCTATTTTTTGTATAATATTTATATTTTTTAAAAATTTATTAAAATTCGTTTATTTTTAACTATTCTTTTCTTATTATTTTAATATTACTTTTAAACATTTTCCTATTCATTATTTTAAAACATACGAGGTCTTTTAAATAGAGTATTACTTAAGCTACTTTTTAAGATCGGCAAATAATAATAAAGCTTACTCTTATAATACAATCTAATTATATTAATTATTTAAAAATAAAAAGTTGCTTTAATTTAAACATTTATATTAGAAATAATACTGAATGATTTTAATAAGAAATATTAATCAGTATAAAATTAATAGAGTTATGTTTTAAAAGTTTTTATAATAACTAATAATTTGCTAATTAGAATAATATAATAAAATCTTTCCGGCATTAATTTTCTAAACTTAAGTATTTCTAAATCTAAGTAGTTTTTATAAGATTTAAATGTAACTACTTTAATATCATTCTAGAATATTTTAATTTCGATATAAATATATACCGATATATTAAAATATTAAAATAGTTGCGTTAATATAAGAATTAAAAAAAAATTCTAAACGTTCTTTTTTCTTTAGAAATAATTATATATCACCTTTAACCTTTATATAAAATCTCTTTATTTATAGCATATATATTTTAATATAATTTTTAATAATACTTTATAGAACTTTAACGAAATTTATGTTTTATAAAGAATTTTAAGTTCCTCTAGGTGGCGCCAGCCTAGAGGAGCTAGACCAATTAGGGCTTCGGCTCCGCCACCGTGTCGGCGACAATTAAAAGGTAACTGGGGGCTTTAAAACCAGTTACGATTAGGGGCGTTAGGAACCAATTAATTAATCGTATGTATCTATCGTTAGTTACCGTATTACATAACCCGTATTACGTTTTTCCGGCCTTTAGCTAAGAAAGGACGGTTTTTAAAAGGGTGCTCCCCGGTTGCGTTTATATAGAAATATTTGTATATATGTATATAATAAACGGATCAGCTTATATATAGCTAAATACCATAATAGCACTTTACCTTACATAAAGAATTTTAAATAACTGCTAGGCTATTTTAATCCTAATATAACCTGTTATATTTATATATATTCACTTATAGCTTTTACCTTATTACATTTTTAAATATTTTATAAGTATATTATATTTATTATATGAAATTCTTATACTATATTAGCATATTATTATACGAAATAATTTAAATATCATATATTTAGTTTATAAACCGTTAATAAGTAGATATATAAAATGCAATTAAAGTAATAAAAAAACATAACGGTGTTTTTAAATATTTAAAATAACTATATATTAAATTAAAAAACGGAATTTTCTTCTTTAAATCTCTTAATATATATTTAATAATACATAGCTTTTAAGTATAACTTCGTACATACTAAAATATGTATTACATGATTTATGATTCTAGATATTAAGATAAACAGTATACGGTTTTTTCTAAATTATTCGATTAACCTTTTTATAATCGGTAAAATAGCGTAACGTACCTTTTTTTAATATATATAAAATAAACCTTTTAATAAGGCTATTATTACGTTTAATTTCTTTTTTTAAAGTATTAAAAGAAAATTTAAAACTTCAATTTTTTTTCTTTAAATAAATTTATTATACATTCCTGTAATAAGTATTCCGATAAGTGAATAACGTTTTCTTCAGAAAATCCATTATCGTAATTATTTTAATATTCTATCTTATACTTTGCGTATTTTTTAAATAGAATAACTATTATAAGTACAACAAGGATATTATTTCGCAAATATTTCGACAAATATATACTTTTATTATTTTTATATTTAAATTAGTGTTATTATGGATAGAATATTTAATTCATATTAAATAATATTATTCAAAATTTAAAAACTTTACTATAATGTTTAATTTTCTTTTCTTTAAAGTAATCGAACGCTAATTTTGAATTTAATAGTAATAAATGATTTTATAATCCGAATTAATAAATTTTCGTATTTATATAGTATAATAACATGGGTTAAATAGAATATACATTTAATCCTAATCTTAATTAATATAATTAATTATTTTTCAACATATGTCGTAACGTATCCTATTATAACTTACCTATTAATTTATTTAACTGTAAAATATTACACATTTGGTTTTTTTACTTATTTTTTACGATTAATATATACGAAATAAAGAGTTATCTGTATTACTAATAATAGTTTTATGCGAAGTTCGAGTTATTATATATTAAAAGCAATCTCGGATAATGTATTCGATAGATAACTATTCCCACTATAATTAATCTAATTATTTTGAAAGAGAAATTAAATATATAACAGTTTTTCATATCATAACAATCTTTGTATTTTTGAACTATATTTATTTTATTTTAATTGTTTTTGAAAAATTCGAATTTATACTAATTTGGTTTTCTATATTTAAAGTACTTTTTTAAAATATTTTTAAAAGTTATTCATATATATGATTTTATTTATCACGTGACCCGGATTTACGGCAATTATAAATTTTATCTTAATTATTAATTTTTAAGAAGCGATTTATATTATTATATTAAATTAAAACCATTTATATACGTTATATTTAGCAATTTAAATAAAAAACATTCGGCTATAGGATTAGTATTATAAAATCATAATAAAAGTGAATTTACATAGTTAAATACAAATATCGTCTTTTCTATGAACTTTAAACTCTAATTTAGTAAAGGAATATAATAGATATTACGTTATTTAACTTTTATAAGGTCATCCTTCCTTTATTCGTTTTAAGACATATTAATTAAGTTAATATAACTTATAGTAACGCGTAATATATTTATAAAGTGGTAATATAAAGTTTTAATTATTAAAATAAAGTTTAATCAAGTTTTAAAATATAAGAAATTTATAGAAATACTTTCTTACCGTTTTAAATTTTATAAAATTAAAAGTAATTTACCTATTCTTTTATCTCTTTTGATAATTACTATTTCGCCAGTTAATACTTAACGTAGATTTTTTAATTTTCGATTTTAATCAGGTTATATTATTTATAAATATTATAACTTTTAATTTTTTTTTTACTAAAGTTATTTTTAAACTATATATAACTTAACTTAAAAAGTATATATTATAAATTTACATGTTACAGGAACAGGGGTTCCTGTCCTAAAGGGACCAGCCTTTGGGGCCTAGCGCGTACCTATTACGGTGAAATTTCGAGTAGGTATATTTAGTTTTTAAGGTAATCTGTTTAATCTAGGTAATTTAGGACTAAATTATATAGATTTAATAAATTTACGAAAATTTGATTTTAAAAATCGGGATATATATAATAAATAAGTGTTTTATATAATTAGCATTTATTTAATTTCACTTTTTACTTATTAATATACATTTTTAGTTAAAAGTTATTATACCTTTCTTTGTTTAAAAAAAAATATTTTAAACCTTTTTAACGAATAATTTATTAAATTATTATTTGTCCTCTTATTACCTGCAAATTAATACCTTATTTCGGATATTGTTTATATTTCTAAATTAATATATAACAGGTTCGTTATATTTTTATACTTTTTTAATTAATTGCTGATAAATAATTTGCTGTTTAATTAAGATATCAGCTTTTTTGAATTGAATATAAATAATAATACAAAATAACGGTTAGAAAATAAATAATATACCTAAACCCTGTAATTAACTAATAGAGATTCCATAACTATATTAAATAATTTATTACCTTTAAAAAAAGTTTTTCAGATAATCGATAATATAATATTATTTATTACTCGGTCTTAGTGAGGTCCTCTTTTTTTTATCCTTAACAGTTTATTTTTTACTTTTAAAGAAATTATTAAAGTTTAAGGCGAAAAATTAAATGGAAAGGAGAAACTTAAGGAAGAATTAGAAAAAGAATGTAAAGCGAAAAGTTAAAAAAGCAAGGAAAAGAAATTTACCCTTAATAAAAAGTTATTTATTATAATAAGCAAATTTTTGGCCTTAAAACAGGAAAACGTTAAATTCGTTTATTAATAACGATAACAGAAATTTTCGATACTATTGTTATTCGGTATAACCTAATTTTAAAAAATTTTATTTTACCTTTTGTTTACTATAGAATACCTAATATTAAAGGTTACAAAACGATTTTTTTTAAACCTTATAATAAATTTACGGATATGGAAAAATTTTTGATCTAAACTAGGTTTTATTTAAAATTCTAAAAAAGTTCTTTAACAGAAAATTATAAAAAAATAATAACCGATTTTTAATTATTTACAAGCAAAGTTTTCCTGTAATTTAAACCTATTATAGGGGTTATTTACGAAAATTCCCCATATATTATTAAATATTACTAAGTTTCTTTTTAACAAATACGAATATTTTAAAAAAAGCATATAAATTTTATATAGAGATTTAAATAAAGAATAATATGTAATTAAATAATTATACTTTTTCCGTTAAATTAAGTTAATAACCGAATATATAACCGAATTTAATTAGTTAGAAATAATTTTTAACTTGCTAGAAAATACGTTATTTTATTTTTATTATAACCGCCTAAAATTTTAAGTTAAAGATAAATTATATATAAAACCCAAGATAAGATTTTTCGCTAAATATATGTATAAAATTATTATTGCTAACAGATAAATTTTGGATCGGTACTTCGAACAAAAAAAACCAATAAGCGAAATAACGATAAAAGCTTAAATAGTTAAATTAAGAGAAATAAAGGTAAACTTTAGAAAAAAATAAAGGCCGTTTCGAAGGAGTTAAAGAAAAATAAATTTAATATAAATATTTTTAATTATGGCAAAAACGGATATTTTAAAAGTAAATGTTACTTTTCTTCTAAAAGGAACTATAAAAAGGGAAGGATTTCTTAACCCTAGAAAAAAGCCAGAACGGTTAAATAAAAAACAGATAATAAGGCAAACAAAGAAAAAGAAAAGGTTAGTTCGATTTTTGTTATTTAAAGTTTATTATTATTATAATTATATAAATTTAAAATAATATCTTAAAGTACGAGGATTATTTTATTTGCCAGGATTTTAAGGTTAAAGTTTATAAGTATTACCTAGGATAAACGGCTTCCAGAATAGTTATGTAACTAGGATACTTTTGCTACCTTAATATATAAAAATGCAAAATATATGAAACAATCGGCCAGTCCCAGTAAAACTTTAATAATTACGGACAATTATTTTCGGAATTTTATAAGCTCTTCAAATATATAATATGTTTAAAAAAAACTTTAAACGAGTCCCTTTAATTTAGTATATTTTCCCCGCTGTTATCTTAATAATTACTTTGTTTATTTTAGAATTAAGGAAAATAATAATTTTTGGCCTGGATAAAACGAAAAGATACCTGTTAAACCCGATAATAAATATAAATATATCAAAAATTTATAAAAACTAGAACACCTTAAATCCTATTATTTATACTCCGAATTAAAATAAAGTTAAAAAGCTATATTATAAGGATATATATATTATTCTCTGATACTTTGTATTTAACATAAATTCTTAGATATAGGAATAACTTTTTCGGAGGTTTACTTTTTAAGTTTATAATTTGCGGAATATAAAACACAAAATCCTGTTAAATAGAAAAGGTTATTTCCGAATATAAACATAGCAAGAAACCTTGGTTCCGATATAAAAATACTTTATGTACTAAGTATGGTGTTAAGAAAGTTTGTAAATGGAGATTTGCTTAAGCCGGACAATATCAAAAATTAAAAAACGTTAAAAACTTTCGAAATTAAGATATTAAGAAGCCCTTACCTATAAAACCTTATGCAAAACGATTAAAAGGAGGTATAATTAGATTAAAATTTCTTTTTGATATAAAAATAAAACACTTTGAATTATAATTAACTTAGAAATAGAAAATAACATTATTTCCTTAATAATAACGGAAAAGTATTAAATTCCTTAGAAATATAAATTAAAATCTTATAAATTACGTATAGTAAACAGCAGTTTGTTTAATTACGAAAATGAATAAGTTCTCCGAAAAACGGAAAACCTTTTTATATAAATATAAGGATATTAAAAACGATTTTCGGTAAATATCATAGATATCTTTAGATATAACATTATATTAGGAATATCGTGATTATGTTCTAGTAACTTTTATATCGATTAAAGGAATTAAAGATTTACCTGGAATAAGTAACTGGCGTTTTTAGTAAAAAAAAGAGTAAATTTGTTACTTACTAAAAAAGCTGAAAATTTCAAACTTTATTATTAGAGTATTTCCTAAATATTACAAATTTAAAAAATTATTTAAAAACGAATAAATTATAAATTATTAATATATAATTAATAAGATTATAAAATACCTATTAAAAAAAGTAATATCTTAAATTGTATAAAATTTATCATATAAACCGCGAAAAAACAAAGGACTTATAAAAAAGTATTTAATAAAATCTGAAATAAAGATATATATAACTTTTCGAATTATTAGCTAAATATTTTATAATTATAATAGCAAAATTTATGGATAGTAAACAAAAAATCGATAAATACGGAAACCTTATTTATTAACGGATAATTAACTATCGATAGCTAAACGATATCACCTTTAAATATGAATACCCTTTAACATTAATAAATACTATTAAAAAATATTAACAAAACAAAATAATTTATAACCCTCCATTTAAAAAAAAAGATATTATATTATACATATAATAAAAAGAAAAAAATGGAAAATAACTTTTAAAATAATATATAAGTATTACGAATATAAGGGAATACCTTTTAAACTTACCAATGCCCCGGTAAGTTTTCAGAACATAGTCAGAATTACTTTACGTAAATTTTTAGATCGGTGTGTTTTCGTATACCTCGACGATATACTTATTTATTCCGTGAATCTCGAGGAATATAAAAAATATATAATTTTAATATTAAAAACCTTAGAGAAAATAAATCTTTTAGTTAATATAGATAAAAGTATATGGCATATATAAAAGCTAAATTTTTTGAGATTTATTTTTATCCCGAGATAAATCCAAATCCAGAATTTTAAATTAGAAGTAATTAAAAATTGGCCGATTTTGAATAAAATACCTATTATAAATATCCGTTAAATTTTAAGATTTACGGATTATGTACGTAACTTAATTAAGAATTACGGCAATATAATTAGGCCTTTAATAAAACTTATTATTAAGAAATATGCTAAAAAGGAATTTAAACTTTTATTAAAAATGAAAAAGGTATTTTAAAAACTGAAAAACGTAATTGTTAAGGGATTTATTATAAAAATACCAAATCCGGATAAAGGGAAAACGTTTAAAAACGGACGCATCAAATTACGACCTAAATATTATCTTAAAACAACTAGAAAACAACTGTAAATAATATTTAATAACGTATTACTTTATAACATTCCGAGATGCAAAATTTAAACACCCGATTTACGATAAAAAGTTATTTTTTAACGGAATTATAAAACTTTTTATTAATTATTTCGATTACAAAAACCTGACCCGATTTATAAAAATATAAAAATTAAATAAAGAACATTAAACCTGGTTAATTTTTTTTTTAGAATTTACCTTTAAAATATATTATATTACATAAAAAAAGTATTTAAGCAAATATTTTTGATTTTAAAGGCAATTACGATTTTAAAATCCCTAAAAAAAGAATATAGATATTATAATATAATAAAAATAATATAATATAATTATATAAAATAATTAAAAATTTAACCTTAAAACTTTTAATATGATTCTGGAATTTTTACGACCCTAAAAAACAAAATAAATCTAGCAGCTCAAAGGATAACTAAAAAATTAGCTACTATATTATTATAAAATTTACGTTGCCAAAAAGCGGCAAAAACGGTTTATAAAAAATTTTTACGAAAATTTGCTACATAAATACGAAAGAATTTTTAAAACTACCTAACGGTTACAAAAACGTTACGATTTCCTTAAATTACGCCAGATAATTAAAATAATTACTAAAAACTATAATATCTGTACTAAGGTAAAAATAATTAAATATAAGCCTTATAAATTAATATAACTTACCTATATCCTTAATAAAACATAAAATATTATAACTTGGAACTTTATTACTAATTTTCCTCTATTTAAAAATTAAATTACTAGAATTAAATATAACGGAATATAAGAAATTATTAACAAATTTACTAAATATGGATATTTTCTATCTTTTAAAAAAAACGTAATAATAAAATAGCTGGTTTACGTTTTTATTCGAAATTACCTAAACAAACATAAATTACCAGAAAAAGTTATCTCTAATAAAGATAAATCTTTCATTTTGAAATTTAGTATTAGTTTTTATTTAAAAAATTAGTACTAAACTTGAGTTTTTGATAATATATTACCCTTCAACGGATAATTAAATAAAACAATTTAATTAAGTTTTACAGCAATATTTCCGAAATTATGTTAATTATAAATAAAAGAATTAGGTAAAACTTTTACTATTATCATAAATAGTATATAATAACTTAATTAACGAAAATATAAATATATCCCTTTATATAATTATATATAGCCATAATATAAAAGTTTATTAATTAAAATAACTATTTATTAAAATATTAAAAATTATTACGATTACTTTTAAAACCGAAATATTAATAACAGAAATTTAAATAATTCAGATGTATTTCCGTAATAAACTGTAATTTTTTTAACAAAAAATAACCTAGTACTATAATAAAAAAAAGGATTAAAGGATTAATTTTCTCGAAAAGAAAAGAAAATTTATTTCTTATATTAAAAATAAAACGTAACTTCGAATATTTTTTAGATTAAAACAAAAAAAACTAACCACAAATTTAACTTTAAGAAATTTAGTCTATTTAGAATTAACGATATTATTTCGAAAATTACTTACTAATTAACGCAGCTTAAAATTATAACAATATATTTTGTTTTTTATATTTCCTTATTTAAGCCAGCACTTAAAAACGTTCCACTAAAAATAAATTTAAAAATTAAAAAAAATACCGATAAATATAAAATAGAACGGATATTAGATTTTAAAATAGTAAAAAACGAAATCTAATATCTGGTTAAATAAAAAAGGTACTTATATAAAAAAATATTTAAAAGCCGCTTAATTCCCTAATAAATACGATAAACTTAATTAAAACGTTTTACCGTTAGAACGTTAACCGATTATCTTTAGCGTAGCTAAGGTTACGGGCGATAACAGTCTCTTATTTAGGTCTAGGCTTACGGCGTTCCAATCGAAGGAAGTAAATATCTTTATAAACGTATCTACTTTAGAAAAAACCGTACTTATTTAACCTTTACGCGTTACTATTTTTTTTTATTTTTCCCGTTTTTTTAATTAATTTAATTTTAAACTTTTTTTTTAACATTTCTACGGCTTTTTTTTAGAAAATCCTGCTAAAAACGTAATCGCCTTAACCTTCCGATAAACTTTAGCAATTTTTTATTTTATTTACGACGTTCCTTTTTTATAACTTCCTAATATGCCAAAAATTCGTTTTTTAAAGTATGCTACTCCTTTTACAACCGTTTCTATATCTTATTTATATTTTTGAAAAAATTTATAATAAAAAAGTTATAAAAAAGACGTTAATAACGGATATAATAGTCGTAGTATATAAGTTTAAAAACGTAAATATACTCGGTTTCGCCGAACTGAATATAATTGGAATAAGAAAAAACTTTAATACCAAACTTCTTAATTAATTTAATACGGGTATCGCAAAAATGGCGTTAATTTAAACGAAATTCTTTTTTTCTTGTCGAATACGACTTGTTATAATAAAATTAGCTTAAAAAGTCTATGGAAAAACTCTTTCTAATAAATAAAAGTAATTATTTACGGTTTTATTCCTAAAATAAAAATCTTTGAAAAAGGAAAATAATATTACAAAAACAGGGGTTTTTAGATTAAAAAAACTAACTTTTAAAACCTAACGTATATTTGTTACGGCTAAATCTCGGATAGGTAAATCTAATTCTTAAAGTAATTTATTTAATTTAAATAATCTGATATTAGATTATATAAATCTAACAAATTTATAATATACCGACATTAAAAATCGGGATATATATAATAAATAAGTTTCTTATATAATTAATACCTACTCAGTTTCGCTTTTTAGCTATTAATTTAAGCTTTTAACTAAAAGCAACTCTATTATTCTTATTTAAGTAAAAAATACCTTAAACCTTTATAATAAATAATCTATTAAATTATTACTTGTTCTATTGTTACTTATAAATTAAAACCCTATTTCGGATAGTGCTTATACCTTTAGGTAAATATATAACAGGTTTATTACATTATTACGTTGTTATTAAAAATACGTAATATAATATTATATAATTAAACTTTACGATATACGTATAAACCTTGTAATATATTTCGAAAGGACTTTTTAAAAATATCATTATTTAATATTTAAATTTCTTTTCAGAATTTACTAAATTCTTAATAAAATTAAAACTTGGTAAATTTAAATTTGAACGTTTAAATTAATTTAATATCAGCGATAGCCTGTTTATAATTATACGAAAACGTATTTATATCGTCTTATTTTTAAAAGGTTAATTAAATTAAAAAGACATACTTTATTCTATATTTTAAAATTATAGTAAAAGAATTAATATAGATATATTCAGGATTTATTTAAAATTTATCTTTTTTCCTCTAAAAATTGAAATAAATAATAAATTATATAACGGTTTCCCCTTAAAATGTTATAGCAATAACGTAATAATGATATATTAAACGTTTAACGTCGTTTTAATACCGCGTAATCCCCTCGTAATCCCTTAGCCGCTAACATTTTCTTATATTTAGATAAACGTTAAATTTCGAAACTGTTATACTGTTTATTCTTAATATTTTGTTTTCTAATAATGTAATTACAGGGCGGATATTATTCGGTATAAAATCGATTAAGTGGTAATAATACATACTGTTATAAATTAAAAAGGATGCGAAAATTTAAACATACACTTAAGCTTTTAGGAAAATATTAAGAAAATGCCTAAAAGTTTTAATATATCCTATATATTTTAAAGCGTTATAAAAGGCGAATATTTTAAATAAAAGCTTTTTTGTAAAAGTTGCATAATAACAAAATCCGAGTATTTTATAATATAATTTCGAAAAGTTGTAAAATCGAGTAGAGTTTAAAGGGTAACTATCGTAAACCTAGGAAAAAGTCGCAAATAAGTAGATTATACGGACTTAAGGTTTCCTATAAATAACTTAATACTTTCTATGTTATTAGCTTTCATTATATAGGTTTCCATAACCGAACCTTAGAAATAAAAGCTGTGAGATTATAAACGTTAAAATTTTCCAGTATTCCGTAAATAAGTTTATTGAACCGATATTAATGGAAAAACTATATTTTACGAAAAATTTAATATATAGTTTAAAAATACAACTATCTGAAATTAAAAAATGTAATATATAATAAACATATAAATTATTAATAACTACTAGATGTTAAAGTATTAATACATATATTTACATTATAAAATTATAATTTTATCGTGAATAATAAGGATTAAACTTAATTCAAAAAGATGTATTTAATTAAAATCTCGAATTTAAATATTAATAATTTATTTAATTATATATATAAAATAAATATTATTAATTATGTAGTTAGATATATTTAAGAAGAGTTAGTAGTTTACGTATATATATATTAACGGAATTACGGCTTTAATTAATTAATCCTTTAAGTTAGCGCTTTTTTAAAAATGATAATTTATATTATAGGCGAACTAGTTATTTTATAGGTTTAATTAAAGTTCTATTTATAAGCTAATAACTACTAAGATATTAAAATTATTTATATTATAATTATGTTTCTTTTATTTATTTTATTATAATATAGAAATATTATAACTTTTAAATATTTATTTTAATTTTAATAAATAATATTAAAATTAAATTAAAATATTATATTATAATAGATTTATATATATTTAAATAATATAATATTTTAATACTTTAATTTAAATAAATATATAGTAAATACACCTTTTAAAGTATCTATATTATTTCTATTAATAAGGCCTAATAGCTTAATGATTGCAAACCTGGGTATCTTTTTTAATTGCGATAAGCTTAGGTACCCTATTTCGGTTAATCTTAAGAGACAGCTGGTTTAAATCTAGCTTGGGCTACCGTTTCTCTAGGTGGCCCCAGCTTGAAGGAGCTGGACCAGTTAGGGTTTCGGCTTTGTTACCGTGTCGGCTACAATTAAGGGGTGGCTGGGGGCTCTTGAACCAGTTGCGATTAAGGGCTTTAGGAATTAATCAATTAATCGTATATTTATCTTATCGTTAATTGCCGTATGTTATATGACCCATATTGCGTTTTTCCGGTCCTTACTAAGAAGGGACAGTTTTTAAAGGGGTATTCCCCGGTCGCCTTTATGCAGAATTATTTGTGTACATATATGTAATAAGCGGATTACCTGTATATATATATATAGCAAGATACTTTAATAGTAGTTTATCTTGTAATATTTTTTATATCGTAATGCTAATTAAGAACTATTATTATCTTAAATTGTTAAAAAAATTTAAATGCTTTAATATATAATTATATATAATAATATTTAAAAGTTTTAACTTCAAATATATATATTTAACTAATTTTAAAAATGTAATATTTAAAAGAATATATCTTTTTTTAATTGTTAAAGTTTAAAAACTTTAATATAAATACGTTAAATATATAAAAGTTCGAATTTACCTTAATACGCTAAGAAATATTAATATTTCCGCTCTATTTATATACTAATAGTTATTAAATAACTAGAAGCTTTTAAACCAGTCGTTAATAAAAGCTCGATAATTAATTATATACTATTTAAAAATGTAGATTCCTTATTTAATTATATATTTAAATATTTAAATACTGCCCTCTTTTTAACTATATCTCTATACAAGTCGTAATCTTTCTTATAAATAAAGTGAAAGAATTATACTTATATAAGGTATTATATAAGCAGGTTTTTAATTTAAATAAGTTTCTTGTATTTTATACTATTTTAATTACGCACTGGCAATCGTATAATGTATAAAATAGATAGTATAAACCGTGTTATAAAGAAAGACTATAAATGTAATCGTTTAATTTAATAAATCTCGAAATCTAATTATAACTATTTATATTAAAATAGTGCAGGGCTTAGGGGCTTAGCTTCACACTAGTTACTCAGTCCCACTTAGCTCTGAGAGTATTTTTACGAGCTCTTTTCCTTCGGGCGTAACCCCGTTATCGTTTACATCGTTAATAAGTTTTTTTTTACGATTTTAATATTGATTAATATAGATTTACGTAGTTTTATATATTAATCCAGTTATATATTTGCCCGTAACCTTTTTATCGGATACCTATTAATAGGATTATATCTCCCCGACCTAATTTATTTAATATCCTTAATAAGAAAATTAACTGTATATAATTAATAAAATAATTTACGATCTTTTATTAACAAATCGGAATAAATAGGGCCTTAATTAAAAAGTTTCCATTAAAATAATTACGGAAAACTACGGACGATAGCAATTACGAAAATAGCAACTGAAAAAATATATACCTATAATACGAACGATAATAATATAATACGATAATACCGTTAATTTTAGCTACATATAATTAATATGGAATTATTAAATAAAATATTATATTTTATTATAAAATAAAACTTCCTTTAATCTATAGTAAGAAAATATAAACAAAAATAATAATTATAAAATATAGCCTAATTAACTTATTCTAGATTAATTACAGGATTTAAACCGTAATTTCCATTATAAGATAATTTATTTAATAAAAGAAAAAAAAACGAAAATTATTAATAAAGATAAAAATTACTCGAAAAATTTTGAATAAGTAATGCCGTAATAAAAGTTGCGTATTTAAGAATTAGAAAGTTAAAATCATAAAATAACAACTTAATTAACGATATAAATCTGATTATAAATTTAAACAAAAAACGGAAAAGGTTTATAACGCTAAATATTTCGGCATTAAGAAAAAACTTTTAAAAAATTAAGGTTTTTTTACAAAATACGAAAAAGCTAATATATCTATTAAATATTAATATGTAAACCTATTTATTATTAATTAATCGGTATTTAACATAAACGTAGTTAGGTAAAGTATTATACTATTTGCTATTCATATTTAATTTAAACCTTAAAACGATTAAAAAAAATAATAAAAATAAGAGTTTCCGTAATAAAAATAGCTTTATACAAATTCAAACGAGAGTAACGTATTAATTAGAAAATAACGGTTTAATTTAAAATTAAAAAAATCGTCATTTAATTACACTATAATTATAAAATATATTTAAGAAAAGCATTAAAAGTTATTATTTACCCTTTACTTTAATATGCTTTAATTATTAAAGTAATATTTTCGAAGTTAAAAAATTAAAAGTTTATTCGACATACTTAATTACTTAAATTTAATTTTAACCGATTTATTACAAATTATTCAAAGCTTTTAAACCTTATTATATAAGCAAAATTATAAAGTTTAATATTAATACCGAAATTCGTTAACAAAAGAAATTAAAACCTAGTTTTAAATATTATTATCCGGTACCGATTAATGAAATTATAAAACGAAAGCGAAATTAATAAAACTAATCCCTCGAATATTCCGATCGGACTATTAAAACTTATAAAAAATTAAATATCCTTAAAATAATTATTAAAATATTTAAAGCATAAAAGGTTTCGTTAACTTAAACGTTTTCGGAATTATTTACTAGATTTACGATATTAATATTAAACGTTATGTCCGTAAAACATAATAATTAATTTAAAAACGTTTATAAATTTAAAGATATTAAAATCCTTATTAAATTTCTTTATTATTTTAATAATCCGAAAATAAAAAATCGTAATAAGAATATACTTAAAGACATTATTAAATAAAACGATATTATTATAAGTTATCAGGATTCGCTGTGCTAATCTGACTGTTATTAATATCAAGATATAGGTATTACTTAGTTGTATCTAAAATATATTTGTTCTAAGTGCAAAAAACTAGCTGAAAAAATGGGTACGCTAGACCTACCTAAAACGCAATCGGGTAAGCGTTACACGGGCTAATTAACCCTGTTACATACTAACGTACCGAATGCTAATACGCCCTCTTGCATTATATATACATTCGAAAACTTTAAGGAAAACTCTAACTAATACGTCTGGAAATTAAACCTTAATTCCTATACAGAAAACCGATAAAAGATTAATGAAAAAAATAATAAAAAACAATTTATACGGTTCGGAATTAAACTTTTAATCAACGTAAAAAAACTAAGTCGTATATCGTATTAACCCGTTACACTAAATAGCCGGCCTCCTCGTTTTACCGTTCCGTTACAATTACGCCGGGTTATAAAACCCATTTTTCCCGAAACATTTCGGACCCGGTTAATCGTTAATATAGGAAAACGCTCTATATACGCCAACCTGCTACGTTCTAAATCTTATAGCTCTAAAAATCGGATCTATTTTCTAATAGTAACACCAGTAAATAATTAAGATCGTTATTCTTTAAATCCCCCCCATATAAAAAGCCATCGAATAAAGGTTTTTTTCAGGTTAATTAAAAAACACTAACTTATTATAAGTCATATATAAAATATTAACAGTTTTAAGTAAAAACTAACGCAAAAAGTTATAAGCAAATATAAATAAATAATTTTATAAAAAATCAAAACCTTAAAACTAACAAATAAACGAATACCTTCGGGTAATCGTAAAAAAAATACCGCAATCGTTACTCTCAATAACGAAAAACAGGTTTTAACAAGAAAACGCCCTTTCTGCCGTACAAAAAAAATTCAACGGAACCATTCTTTAATTAATTACTTCAACGAAATCTCAAATACCTCTTAAACGCTCTTAAAACCTAAATTAGTAACAAACTTATCATATATTATTTTATTTAATGACTTAATAAATCCGGTAATAAAGTTCTCTACGTTCTTAACATATTTAACCTTTATTTAACCTTCTTAAACTTGATAACGTATATAATAATATTTAACGCATATATAACGCTTTTTTTATCATATAACGCTTTTTTCAGCTCACTTTTTTGCACCGTTATTATCTTCGAAAACGGTAATAAAACCTTTAAATATAAAGCCAAATTCTTCGAGAAAAATCTATACGCCTATTACTTCGGTAACTGCAGCACCTAATACTACGCATTTAATTTCCGAAATACATCTTATAACCACGTATTATCGCTTTAATACTTACATTACCGGACCTTTTACTATAAATAAAACGTAACTAATAATAAACTTAACTATATCGGGGTTATTTACAAAACTTATATCAACTATTATAAATAGCCCTAGTTTATTATAAACGTAATAAAAATACTTTTCGTTTAACTTTTAATATAAAACAAACAATTTCGAAATTCCTTTTAAATACGTTAAAAAATTCTTAATATATTTTCGATACTTATAAAACGGGTTACTTATAAACCGCGCCTAAATAAATTTTTAAACACTATATTTAATCTAATTATATAACTAAAAAAATAAAACTAATTAATAAAGCTAACGTAATTAAAAATATCTTATTTATTAACCTTACTTTCATAACGTATTACGTAATTTAAATATTCTATAATAAAAAAATCGGTTTTACTCTTATATTATTAACATCTAAACTTATTAATACTTTATTAATATATTATTCCTGGTCGACACGGACGTTACCTATCTCGGACAATTAAACGATACGTATACCAAAATATCAATTTACTGTTTCGAAATTATTTATCGGGACGTTACCGGCAATAACGTTTACTATAACCTTTAAACATATTTTATTAAAGCCGAAAAGTAAAAAATTATTAACGTATAAAATAATTACGTTCCGGGTTTTCGCGTTAAGGTATATCGTATTATCGGATAACAATAACTTAAAGCCGTACTTATTAAATATCGTTCGGATTTTCTTTTGCTATACGGCACCGGCTTACATTAACCTATATAAAAAATTCATTAATTTAATAATTTTCTCAGGCGTAAAATCAAAAAGCTATCTCTTATTTAAATATATATCGAAATACTTTTATAATAAGAAAAAACGTTTTATAAAAATTTACTTTTCCAGGTTACCATTTAAATAAATAATAATAAAATCAATCTGCTATATATATTACTTTATAAACGTAACGAACGCCATAAAAATATGCCAATATACCGCGCGTACGGTATTTATAATTATTTCGTTATAATCGATTCCCTTTCGTTCGGTAAAATTACGTATAATAATATAAACCTTATATTTTTCTAATACGCCCGTTAACGTATCCTTTTTTTTAAAACCTATTTAACATTTATCAGCTAACCCTTAATAACTTTAATTACTAATCTAAAAATAAAAGTTCCCCGTTATCAATTTTCCTTAATCTTCTTATAAATAACCTTAAATTATATATCCTATTTAAAGCTAACTATAACTTCCTTAAAACTAGGCCCGTTATTATCTACGTTAAACAGGCGGTAAATATTATTATCAAATATATTACGTACGAATATCCGTTCGTAAATTTATTAAATTATATCGCAGTTATTTAAATCTTTATAAAAGTCATTTTTTAATTCGTTAAAAAAATTAAAGTTATAAACGCCCGGATAAAAATTAACGCCCTCTTAAGTTAAAGCCATTATAATTTCGGGGTTTTCGTTAAATACCTTATATATATATAACTCGGGCTTAACTTTTCTCGGTTTACCCCGATTCCGTTTTATAATTTTCGTTTCGTTATCCGTTTAATTATTTAATATAACGTTATTATTATAATTATAAACGTTAACGCCTTTTTTTCGGGGTTAATAACGTAATCTGCATTATATATATAAAAATAAAAACCTTATAATATTTTTTAAGCCTAATAATTTATCTTATCTACCTATCATACCTATCTCTTTATAAACTCGTATATACGGTATAACTAAAAAACAACCGCCCTTTAATAACCAAACTTTATAATTATAAATACTTTAATAACCTTAAAATAACCTTTTAACACCTTATATTTCCAGCTTTTTAACTTTAATTCGATAATTCTCGTCGATCAGAACCATATAACAGCTGCCGATAATACGTAAATATACGTTATCCAGCTTACTCCTTTATTCTTTATTACTTAATACCCGATTATAATACTCTCCTAATATAATATAATTAACTATTAACTATTTAATACGATTTAACGTATAAATTATCGTTTTTATAACAAAATCTTAAAAACAAATCGTAATACGTATATAAATAACCGTAACGTACACGCTATTTTAAACAAAGCGTATATTTTATTCCGGAATATCGTTCTAATATTAATTATAAGAACTAAAGTTAACTAATTTAACCCCTTCGGTATCGCAAAAAATCTCGAAAAAACCTATTCCGAATTTTTTCCTCTATTAATACGAAAAATCTTAACTATCTTATTATCTAAAGCTAACCTAGTTTTTACGTTCGTTATATACGAACAAAAACGTTATTATACCTTATCTTTAATTTTATACGTTTTAAAAACATAATAACGGCTAACGTTATTTATAATTAAACTATAATACGCGTTACCGTTAATAATAGCGGGCTTAATTTAACTTACGTCATATTAAAACAACTTCTTAATATATATTCCTCGTTTTTAAAGGTCCTTCGAAAATATCTTAATAATTTTAACTCAATTACAAACTTTATAAGCAATTAATTCGACGTTTACTTCGTTTAAATTTATCTTTATAATTATCTTAATAATTTGTTTTAACCGTTTATTACTAGGATAATACCAACGGCAATACCAGAAAACGAGTTTTCTAATATTACTTATATTATTAAAACCTTTCCATTAATAATAAAAACCTATAAAATCTTTAACATTTCGTTTACTTTATCTTATGCCATTTTTAATACGTATCCCCATTAAGTATCATCGGTTAAACCGCTTATAAAAAGCATTTTTTATCCGTACGTTTAAAAAAAAACATCGTTTGAAAACGTTTATTATAATTAATTTCGTACCGTTATTATTGATTAAATAATTCAGGTTAAGATATCCCCTTTATTTATAAAACATTTCTTTAAAGAAAATTCGAAATAAAAAAATAAGTACATATAATATATATCGTAAAACGATTAAATTATACTTATCTTTAATCCCTTTAAAATCTTAATTAATTATACTAATTATTTTGGCTTAAATTAATTCTCCTTTAATAATAATTATAAACTTTTTATTCCGTATATTTAACAATTATTTCGGTAAATAATCTTTAACGTTATTTATAATAAATACGTTAACTTCTAAATCCTATAATATCTTGTTACGGTTTTCCTTATATATATTATATAACTAAAAAATCATAATTCGGGGCTTATCTCGTATATATTCGTCTTTAAATTCCTTATCAAAACTTTCTATAATTAATTTTACACTTACTTTTAACCATGATACTAATTCGTTAGCGGTTGTATTATTAAATACGTATATATCACCCTTTTTAATAAAGGCGGCAACGCCCTTTTAAACATTATCTTATTACGTAACGCGCTTAATATTTTCCATAACGTAATTAAATAATTTTATAATTTCTCTTATTTTGAACTAATTAACTTTTACGATATACCTAACTTAATATCTTTTAAAAAGTTAATTATACAGGTTCTTAAAACTGTCTAGAATAAAATACGCCTTTAATAAACGCTACTAAGCGTTAACGCTAGTATTATTATCATTATTATTATTATTTTTAAACGTGCCGTTATTACCGTTTTATCCGTTATTACGTTAACTATTTTATTAATTATTTTTATTTTTATTTTTTTAAGCTTTCGGCAGTCCTTAATTAAATAACCGTATTTTTTATAGTTTTAATAAAAAAATTCGCTTTTAACGTTTTATAAAAACTTATCATTAGTATTTTTCCTTTTATTATTGTTATTATGATTACCTTAAACGTTATAATTTTAATTTTTAAATTTATTATTACCGTTTTTATTACCTTTAACTTTTTTTATTTAATAATAAAACATGTTATTAAAGTTATTTATTAAGTAGTAAACTATATAATCGGTTTTACAAAATACGGAACTTATTATTTAATACTAATTACTTATCTTATCTTTAATGGCAGTTAAAAATATAATAATTTATTAATTTTTACTTAATTTTATATTGTATTTCTTAACTTTACGGATTAAGTTTTAAAATTTCGTAATAAAGGTGATTAGGTTTTTATTGTTATAACGGTACTAACTTAATTCCTTTTAAAAGAAACATTAACAGGCTTTTTTAGTTATAACATAGGTTTTATAGAAGGATTTTAATATTTTTAAACCTTTTTTAATTCCTGTAACGAACTTTAAAAACGCCCGATATATCGTTTTAATAATTACTTTCGTTAAATACAGCTTATCAAAAAAAAAAATTTTTTTCCTCGTAATGTATCTTTTTAAATACAGAAATTAAAACGTGTTTTCTAAATTTCTAAATCTCAAAAGCCTTTAAATAGTTTTCCTTATTTAAAGCGAAATCGAAACGTTTTTAATAGAGGACGGAATTTTTTTCCTTAAACTTCTTTTCTTATAATTTTTTTCTTATCTTTCTTATTACGGCTATAATAATATATCTTCCGATTATTATTACTTAAATCGTTTAAATTACTTTCCGAATCCAAATCCGAATTTAAATCCAAGAATAATGACGAAAAGCTAAACGATAAAAAAAAGCTATTATTATTTCCTTTACCGTTACTTCGTAATAAAAATAAAGGATATAATAACAAAAACCGTCTCGGTAAATATAACAATAATATTTTTACTTATAGGCCGTTACTAGCTAAATTCCTTTAAGGATCCGTAAAATCTCTTAAAAAAACGATTTCTTTATTTTTCCCTTTTCCTTAGGTTTCTCGTTATACTTTAGGCTTTTAATAACAGTTTTAAAGCTTCTATTAAACACTTTAATCGGCTTTAATAATCCCGGGTTTGCTAATAGGCTACTATTAAAATAAAAATCGACTTCTTTCGCTAGTATAGCTTTAAAACGTTTAAATTTATCCTTATACAGATTGCTTATAACATAAATCTGCTAAAGTTATTTTTCCAGAGCCCGTTAATCTTACTTATCTAATTGATATTACTCTCGTTTAATAACTGCCTTATTAATTAACAGCTTAATTTACTTACGTAAATACTTTATCTCCGCGTAAAAGCGTGTTTTATTAAAATAAAACTTTGAGAAATTCGTAAAGGTATCTTAAGGTTCTAAGGCTTCCCTTTACTAAACGACGCGAAAAATATAAAAAAACATCAACTAATCGTTTTAATAAAACTCCATCGTATAATACACTCAGCCGAATAAACTCGTTCTCGTAACTGCTACCAATTATTCTAATTTTAAAACGGTTAATTAAAACTTCGTAACGCATTAATTACAGTCTCGTAACGATATAGAGCAAAATAACAAAAACAAAAAAACTGCTACTGCGATTTTTTTTGTAAAAAACTAAAAATTACTACCATATTAAGATTGGCTATATTTATTTAACTATTATTAATATTAAGATATATATATTACTTAATTATATCTAAAATATATCTATTCTAGGTATAAAAAACTAGCTAAAAAAATAAATACGCTAAACCCACCCAAGACGCGTTCGGGTAAACGTTATACGGGCCAACCAACCCTGTTACATACTAACGCACCGAATCCTAATATAAATATTTTAAAAACTTTTAAATTTTACAACTTTAAATAAATTTGGATTTCTCCCTAGAGGAGACGTAACCATTAAACGAAATGAAATTAATAAATAAAGTATGTTATCAGTTGCTAAGTTTTACTAACCTCTAATCTTTTTATAAGCGTCTTATTTTAAGATAACTTTAAACTGCTTAATTATGCCCTTATCGACGATTATTCTTAACGGAATTCTGGACGGTTTTCGTAATCCGGAATAGCCGGATAAATTATCGTTCGTAATTTTTTTAATATCTATTTAAAAATTAAATTTCGACATATTTAAACCCGTTATTATTATTTTTTAATTTTGTTAGTAATTTTTTTATAAGCCGGATTTTTTTTGGTATATATTAATATAAAAATTAATTATTTCCGTTGGTTTAAATTAAATTATATTTACAAATTAAAAATAAAATTTAATTTTTTTCATAAAAGTTATTAATTTCGATAATAATATCGATATATTTTATTCGGCCGATTGTTTTATTTAAGTCAGGTAATTTAATCGAAACCGTTTTTGTTATAAATCCGGAAATACGGAATATTGAGATTGTATATTTAGATTTAACCGGTATATTTTAGTTATTTTAATTAATAAAGGTTTAAAAAGCCCTAAAATTAATCGAAATTAAAAAGGTAACTGGTTTAAAATTCCTAACTTTTTTTCCTAGCTAATATCTAATACCTTTAATCGTAAAACTGGCGAAAGGTTATAAAGTAATTATTTTATGTAAACTTAAAGTTTACCGCGAAAGGCTTAATATTTCTTAAGTTATTATTCAAAATTTCCCTTACTAAATTAACTAAAAGGTATAAAATTTATTAAGGTCGAAACTTAATAATATTACGTAACAATCGGATTTAGAATAAGGTTTTTCGTAATCAAAATATAATTTATCGATACCGTAAAAATTATTAATAATTAACGTATTCGAAAATATTAGGTAAAATATTTATCGTATTAATTATTTGTATAATTATTTCGTATTTTTAGTTTAACCTAGATAATATAGTTTGAACCTAATAACTTTACACAAAAATTCTGATTATTAAACATTAATTAAAAGCTTTAACGAAATAAACTTAACGTAACATTCCTAATGATATTCATAAATATTATATAAAATATGCCCTAAAGGTCCGAAATATTATCGAAAACACTAAATTAAAAGAGAAAACGATTAATAAAAGGAATATATTAAAAAATTGTTTAAAGGTTTTTCGGCTAATTATTTCGAAAAAATCCCTCAATAATTTCTTTATAAAACTTAAAAATTTATACGTATTATTTTATAACAAAGCATTAAATTAATTACGGATTTGGTATTTAACAATGCTGGATTAATATATTACGACGGATATAGAAAATAATCAAAAATCCGTTTCGACTTTAATTATATAAAACAGGCCCAACTTTATTTGTAGTAATACAGAATAAAGTTTTAACGTTCAGGAAATGCTAATCCGAGATAAGCGTTATTTATCCGTTCCGATTAAATATCCGAAATTACAAATACGTTTTAAAAATGAAAAATTATATAAGTACAGCAAATCTAAAATTTGAAGGCTTTTAAAAAGGAAATACAAACCGGGAAAGGTTTCCGGACGTTTTAATATTACGCCCCGGTAAAACAGGAATCACTTTAGGCTTACGATTACGGTATTTACTTTTCGATTAATGTAATAAATTTTTAACCGGGCGAATTTAAACGGGAAATCCTTTACCGTAATGAAAGTAATTGTAGTAATAATTATCAGAGTAAGTATCGAAAATAATAAAAAAATAAATACGGTAATTTTAAACTTAATATTTATTAATTTTATTTAAAATAACAGATATTTTATATATAACTACAAACTACTTATAAATATAGAAAATACGGAATTAATCTCGCTCGACGACGACGATTTAACGATTTATCTCGGATTTAGAAATAATTAAATTAAAACATGTATTATTTAGTTTCCGAATATTTTTAAGTATTAAGAAATTAAAGTCCGGAGTTTTATTTAAAAGAAATTTTTAATAAATATATAAGTTATTAGGTTTTTCCAATTATTACCGGGATAAAATAGGATACTTTAATCGTTAATACGTTATTATAAAAAATTCGGAGAATTAAAATTTTAATACCGATAAAAATAAGTTATAACCTAATATTATCAAACCGTTACGTCTTATAATAATTTTAAAACTTAATAAATGAAAAACCGTTATTTAAAAGGGTATTACAGCGATTAATTTTATTAATTTCATCGTAAAAAATAAATAACCGTTTTATAAAAAGTTTATTACATAAATAATTATAACATAACCTTATAAAAATTAAAGATATCTATTACTTAAATAATATTCGTACGTTAAAAATCGATAACTTTAATTAACTTAAGATCCTGACCAGTATTATAATAATTAAAAGTATTAATAAAAAAGAGTTTAGTAATAATGCGAAAGGAATAAGGTCGATAATAATAAAGTTATATAATATAAACCTTTATTTATAAATATAAATATCGGTATCTAAACAGACGATATTATTAACTACGGCAATTTAATTAATAAATGCTTTATTAAGTTTTAGAAAATAAAAATATAAAAAAACGTTAAAAACAGGTTTAAAGTTATTGAAGCCGATTTAATAAAAGCTTATCTAAATTTTAACGAGGTATAAAAGAACTTTATAATTAGTAAAATATTAAAAACACTTAATTATTAAAATAAGGAAACGATTAAGATAACCGAAACCGAAATTCGAAACAATATTACCCCGGTAAGAAAATAATAGAACCTTAAAATCCTTACCTTAAATATTAAGTATAAAGCCGAAACTAAAAACGAAACAAGTGTTTTATTAATACAATAATATAAGCCAGCCAAATTTATTACCCCGTTATTTAAAAAAATATTAATAATAATTGAATACCAGAAAATATTATTTATATTAACTTAATAAACAGAAATTCGCGCACGCTTTATATAAAATCTTATAAAATAAAATACGTAACAAAATGGAAAGGGATAAGGTTATATAAATTAACATAATATATAAACCGAAATAAAAAACACTATCCTTATCGATTACGTTCTCTTTAAAGGATTTATATTACCCGGGAACTTATATTAAAAAATAATTTGCTAAAACCTAGAAAGCTATTAATTAAAAGGGCCAATATTATAACGAACCTAGTATTCTATTAATAACTTTATTCCTTAAGTTCTTTATTATAAATCGTAATATATATTTAACTAAAAAACGATTGAGTAAAGAATTTAATTAAATAAATAATAAATTTACTTATACGGCAAAAGTCTTATTTAAAAAAATATTATTTCGCAACAAAGTTACTTTAACTGAAAAATAGTTAAAATATAAGAAAATAGAGGATTATATTACGTCTTTTTATAGAATCCGTACGATTCCCTATAGGGCATAATAAACTAAAGGCATAAAAATACCAATTAACATACAACATAAATTAATCGATATATTATAAATCTAGATTTAAAAGGCGTATTCGAATAATTTTACGCTGTATATAAAAATATCTGGTTTTTATTTAAAAAATATGGTAATTTACGGTTAATTAATTCCGTAACTAAGTTAAATATTATTACGTTACGAAATGTTTTTATATTAGAAAATTACAAATTTTTGTTTCCGATTTTGCTACATATTGTTTAATAACGTAAGTAAATTTCTTTTCCGGATATAATTAACCCAATTTAATTTTTATTAATAAATATTATATAACCTTTTTAGTATTATTAAGATTTTTGAAAAAAATAAATTTACTTATAAAGTTTATTAACTTTATGACTTATTTTTATCGCGTGATCGGAAAATTTTTTGTTAATTTAAAACCCGAAATTATATAATTATTTATATATAATATTAAAATTAAAGGGCCGAAAATGCGGTATAATAAAATTTAAAAAAAGTTTGGAATTAGGAAATTCGTTTTTAAATATAACGTTATTATTGACAAAACATTTCTAAATTATAAGTTAACCGGCAATACGATTAATATATAAAAATTTCCATAATATTATAAAATAGCCGTTATAATCGGACTTTATTACTAAGTAAATAATGGTTAACCCGATAGTATTAAAATAATAAAAATCTTAAAAATCGAACAGTATAAAAATATTACGAAAATCAAACTTTTTTTAAAAATTACCGTTTATTATCGAATTTTCGGTAAATATTATTTAATAATAATTAATCCGTTAATATAGCTATTACGGAAGAGCGTATTGTTTAATTAAAGTTACGATTAGGTTTTTACTATAAGAATTAAAAAAAAAAAAAACGTTTACGATAATTCCGACCTTAATTATTTTAAATTATAATTCTAATATAAATTTAATTATCGTAAAAACAGGTTTTTATAAAGAAATGTAAAAGTATTTTAAATTAATTAATTAATAAAATCAAGTATTTCGTATACTTCAAAAATATTTTTTTAAAAAAACGGAAATAAACTATAATACCAGCAAGTTAAAATATTAAATAATTTTGAAAATATTAAAATAATTTTAGATTTATATTTATAAAATCCGATTTAAATTTACGATTAAGGTGAAAATTTTAATAACTTATATTATTAATATATTAAACTTTATACTTATAACTTTATTTATTTAATACATTACTTAAATAATACATTACTTAAATAATACAGTGCGATTTTGAAATTAAATATATCTATAATAAAAAAATATAATTGCGGATAATTCATTTCGCATTTTCCCCGGGCCTTTTAATATATTAAATGATTAATAATAATAAAATCGATAATTTTATTAATATTTAATTAAACCTTATTCGGTTTATTTTACTTATATCCGGGACAACAATTAAATTTTATAAATATACCCAGAAATCGAGATTTTTTATTAAAAATTAATTTAAAACGTTATAAAAATATACAAAATTTTTAACGATATTAAATTTGTTTAATCAATTTAATAATACTATAAAGAAAAAAAGGACGGTTTTTAACACAAGATTTTAAAACATTTTATTTAAAACGATATTTTTTAGCTTAAGGGAAATAAATAATATAATAATTATAAAATTATTAATACCGAATAAAACGCAAATTACTAATTAAATAATATTATAAAAAATCCGGTTATAAAAGTAAATATTTAATTTATTGCCGTATAACTGCTTTTTATGATTAATACAGTATATATAAATATAGTTAAAAAGCGATGTTTACATATTTTAAATATTAAAAAGAAATTAATAAACGTTTCGAACCGAATTACAGTTTTTCGTAATTTATAGATATAACAATTATTTAAATAATCGATATTTAATTTATGCTTAACGATAATAAATAAAAAGTTATTATTGAAATTAAGTACGGATTATTTAATAATTTAAACATTAAGGTTTTACGATTAATAACGTTAGAAAGAATTAAAAAGTTTTTTAAAAATCAATATTTTTTCCCGGTACGGTAATTTCGAAAATAAAAACAAAATTATTAAAATTTATATTACGTTAAGTGTTAAACGGAAAAAAAACGTTGCTTACGATAATGAATATTAAATATTTGTTAAGAAAAAATATATATCGATCGTTAAAGTTTTAATAAAAGCTATAAATAATATTAATAAAAAATATGTTAAGTTTTTACGTATGATAATTTTTACGGATAATATTATTATAATAAATTATGGCCTAAAGGCTTATAAATTACTATATAAATAAAAAAGCTTTTAATCGATCGAGACAGTACTACCGAAATAAAAAATATAACTTAAAACCCGAATACCTCGAAAAAAAAATTAATTTCGTAACGGATTTAATTTCTTTTAAAAAAGGTAAAAAATATAATTAAAGTTACCCAATGTATTAACAACCAGAAATATAAAACTGCCAAATTTAATAATTATAAAGATCGTAATAAAATAAAAAATAAAAATTTAAAAATAAACGATTTATTACTTTTAAATAATAAGCCGTAATATATAAATATATTTAAAAGTGTAAAGCTTAAATACTATTAAACTTAACCGTTTTTAATTAACGAAATTACTAATTAAAATACATACCTATTAAAAAAATTAATAGAACGTTATTACGGGCAAATTTTCTTATTAGTAAATTAAAACAATTTATAAAAGATAAAAAAGAATATTAAAAGCCGATTAATCTCGCTAGAGGAAACGTGACCGTAGAACTAAATTAGACGAATTGATAGATTATGCTATCGGTTGCTAGGCTTTATTAAACTCTAACTTTCTTTAGGTGACTTTAGATTGCTCTGTTATGTAAGCCCCTATCGGCGACTATTTTTAACCGAATTTTAAACGGTTTTCGTAATCCGGAGCAGCCGGATAAATTATCGTTTGTAATTTTCCTTATATCGAGATAAAAGTTAAATTTCGAAATTCTTAAGCCCTTTTCCGTATATGTTTAGTATTTTTTATTATAAAATCGTTTAATTTTTAATTCTTTTTCATTAAATAAATTATATCATATTAGAAAATTAAAAATAAAATCTGATTTTTTTAGGAAAAATTAATTAAATTAACGGAAATATCGATATTTTTAATTTGTTGTAAAATCTTAGTAAGTTTAAGAACTTTAAAAAAAACGTTTTCCGTCATAATTTAACATTTACGGAATACTGGTAGTTTATAATAAAAATTATATGATATGTTTTAAATATTTTAATTAATAAAAATTCGAAAAAATAGTATAAAATCGATTAAGTTTAAAATCGTAGGACTGGTAAAGGGTCGTAATATAACTATTTTATACGGATTTAAAATTTACCGTAAAAAGTGTAATATTTTTAAATTATTGCATTCCAGAAAATTCCTTTTACCAAAATAACCAGACAATATAAGGTTTATTAAGGTCAAAATATATCGGCATTACGTAATAATCGGTTTTAAAATAAAGCTTTTCGTAACCGAAACGTATATTATATTATTACCGGAAAAATTATTGAGAATTACCGTATTCGAAAATACAAGATAAAATATTTATCATATTAATTATTAATATAAATATTTCGTATCTTTAATTTAACCTAGATAATACAGCTTAAACTTAACGACTTTACAAAAGCCGATTAATTTATAAAAAAATAATAACATAAAACTATTACATAATTAATTAAAGGGAACGGAAAAAAATACAATTACGAAAAATATCGAATTACTTAAAAACTAATAACATAAAATGTTAAATTAAAAAAAAACTAACATTAAGGTATAAATTACTAATAATCGATTAAAAAGTTATATTATCGTAAATAACGAAAATACAAATGGAAATAATTAATTAATTAAACAAAATTAATACGTTTAATTACGAAAAATTAAAATATACAAATATTATCTCCGAAAAAATTCATTACCTTACCGAAACCCGATAATTTTATTATTAACCAAAAAACTTTGTTTTAACTAATTATTAGATATTCAGACCAATTGTTAGCTCTACTGAGCTGCGAACCCCGTAAGTCGTATTAGCGACTGTTGTTAGACAGTCTTGTATCAGGATTTTTATGGGGTCCTGTCCTAGCTTAGTTTTTTTAGTTATAGGGGGCTGTATTCTTATAATTACTCCTTTTTCTAAAGGTTTTAATCCTTAAGGTTACCCCGTTACCCTTCCGTGCAACCGGATTTTTATATAGGATCTTTTTGCCAAATAGTAACTACCCGTACTTGGCTAAGTCTGACAACAACGTTTCTGGCTAAGCTTTATTTAGATAAGGCCAGGGGGAGAAGCTTTATCGAAATTTTCTTTGTAAATTGGGGCAATATAATACGTATAAAAACAAAAGGTTTAAGGCGTAACCTTTATAATTTCCGACCGTTTTATTTTTGGTTTTAGCGCCTTATTTTCTAACGGTGTAACTTTTTTATGCGCGTTATTTTGCGCGATTTTAAATTTATTTATTCGGCTTTTTCTAATTATTTATTCGGCTTTTTAATTTTTTAAATATTTTGATACGTATATATTTTTGGTACGATTTAATATATGGCAGGGGTTATTAATTTTATAACATTTTCGTAATAAATAATTAATTTATTTTTGGAAATAAATCTTTCGAGGGAATTAAACTATCAACCCGTCGGGCGTTAAGTAAGTCGCTAATATAATTATCAGATATTTAAATTAATTGTTAGCTTTATTAAGCCACGAACCGCATAGGTCGTACTAGCGACTGTTATTGGACAGTTTCGTATCAGGATTTATATGGGGTCCTGTCTTATCCTAGTCTTCTTGGCTAGAGGGGGCTGTATTCTTATACTAATCGAAAAGTTATATAAATAAAATCGGTAATATAATTTTCGAATAATACTTAAAACTTATTCCCGTAATCTTTTAAAATACCCCATAATTAGTATCGTTTAAATCTTTAATAACTTACGGCATTTTTTTAAAAATAACTTTAAAAACTTTAAACTAATTATTTTTAAATATATACCTATAACCATTAATTAACTTAACATAATTACTATAAAGAATTTTAACGAAACCTAGAATTAACCGATAACTAAAAAAAGAAACCATACAGGATTAATCAGGGTTTTTTAAACCGTAATATCGTTTTTTATATAATTTATAAAGCACCAGGTTAAATACTTCAAATATCTATATAAATAACTGAATAATATACTAAACATCCTTAACTAATAATAATATAAATTAACCTCTAAACCTTACGTAATTAATCTTAACGAAAAAAATATTTATCTTAGGTTTACTTTTAAAAATAAATATTTTAATAATCGGAAATTATGTAGTAATTATTTCGTAAAAGTTTGTATAAATAATTCGCTATTTTAAATATTAACCTTTTATTAAACCAAGGGGAAAAGTAATTAATATAATTCTTACCATCTGTAATTAATTAATATAAAATTATTATGCAAAGTCGTTAGGTTTAAGCCGTATTATCCAGGCTAAACTAAAGATACGAAGTAATTATATTAATGATTAATATAATAAATACTTTACTTAATATTTTCGAATACGGCAATTATTAATAATTTTTACGGTAATAATAAATTATACGTTTCGGTTACGAAAAACCTGATCCCGAAACCAATTATTGCGTAATACGGACAAGTTTCGACCTTAATAAACTTTATACCTTTTAGTTTTACGGTTTGGTAAAGGCAATTTCCTAAAATACAATAACTTAGGAAATATTAAGCTTTTCGCGGTAAACCTTAAATCCGTATAAAATAACTACTTTATAACCTTTTACTAGTTTAACGATTTTAACCTTAATCGATCTTACGATACCTTTTCGAATCCTTATTAATTAAAATAACTGAAATATACCGGGTAATTTTTATTATAAAATACCGGTATTCCGTATTTTTAAAATTTTTACGGAAAACGTTTTTCTTAAAGTTTTTAAATTTAATAAAACTTTAAAACGAACTAAAAATATCGATATCTCCGTTAATCCAACCGATTTTTCTTAAAAAAATCGAATTCTGTTTTTAATTTTTAAATACGATTTAATTTATATAAGCAAAAATAATTAAAAATTAAACGACCTTATAATAGAAAATATCGACTATATAAAAAAACTGCTGGGAAAATTAGATATAAACGGCAAAAGGTTAAAAACTTCGAAATTTAACTTTTAGCTCGATATAAGGAAAACTACAAGCGATAATTTATCCGGTTACTCCGGATTGCGAAAACCGTCCAGAATTCAGTTAAAAATGGTCGTCGATAGGGGCATAACAGGGCAGTCTGTAAAAAGGTTAAGGCTTGGTAAAGCTTAGCAACCGATACCATAATCTATCCATTTGTTTAATTTTGTTCCACGGTTACGTCTCCTTTAAAGAAAATAAAATTATTATAAAACGCAAAAAAAAGAATTCTTTCGAAATATTTAGACGTAATAGGGTTATTATAATATACTTATTTAAATATTTAAATAATTTATCGGTTTCGTTAAATATTATATAAAAAAACTAAAATTCTTTAATTTATATAAAACCTAAATAACCGATTAATAATACGAGAAATACGGATAATAAATACTGGCGATAAAGTAAATATAAATAATAAGGTATTTTGAAAACTAGCACTAGATATTATAGATATTAATCGACAAATACCAAATTATTCTATAATATTAATAATGGGTACCGGACTTTTTTACATCGATTCTATTATACCAGGAATAAGAAAATAAAATTTAAATAATCGAAAATTATTTATAATTAAAATTTTGAAAAGTTTTCCTTTATTACCACAAGCTATATTACGATATAGATATTAAAAAAAACTAAGTTATAAATAAATATTTAACAGTATATAAGATTTTAAGGTTTGCAGGTATTACTAATGTTATATAAAAACTTAATAGCTTAATTAAGTTTTAACGCTTTATTAATACGATAAGTAATAAATTTAGTAAAAATAAAAAAATGTAATACAAAGTTCTTTTTTTTTACTATAAGTAAATATAACTTTAAACTTTTAAAAATTACGATTAAACCTAGTAATAAAATTAACTTTGCTCTAAATATATTTACTTTTTAAAGACTAATATCTTAATAATTTAACCAGTTATTTTAAATTATTATTTATGTAAAATTTTAAGTTTTAAATAAACTAAACGGCTAAGAAAAACTTATATCAAAAATAATTAATATAATAAATTTATATTTATATATATATTGTCAAATATTAAAAAAAGAAAAATCGAAGCCAAAAATCGGTATTAAAAAAAGTTATAAAATTATCAAAGAAAAAAAGTTGCAAAAAGAATATAAAAACGAAAAAAGATATATATATATACACCTGATTATATAAATTATAACAGTTAATTATACTTTCTTATATAACTTTAAATAAAATTTTCTAAGATTTCCTTAACGTATATAATTTTAATTAAAAAAGGTTTGTACGGGTTTTATAATTGTTTAATTAATTACGTGTCCCGTTTAATTTTATCTTTCGATACCTTTTATATATATATAACTTTATATACTTATTAATTATATTTCCAGCCTTTAAATATTTATATACTTTTATATATATAACTTTTATTTATAAATATTTACTTATATTTATCTTATAAGTATCTATATTTTTTAATTAATTTAATACCGTTTACTATAATATCTTTTTTTTAAAAACGTTTAGTAAAATTTACTTATTATATCCTAACATTTAAAATTAAAACTCTTAATTAAATTGTTAACATCCTTACTTTTTATATTATTAAAATAACATAAATGATAAAAAATTATAATATAAATTTGACCTGCTTAATTTATTTTCATAGCATGTACTTTATTTAAAATTTAATCGGTTTTTTTCTATTATCCTTTGCAGTATAAAAAAACCAAACCTTAGAAAGTATTAAAAATACCTTTTAAATTCGAAAATAATGTTGAACTTTAATATAATCTTATTACTATATCCTTTAAAGAAACCCTTATACTTGTAAATAATAAAAAATATTTCCGATTTAAAAATATTAGTGGCTTAATATATTTTATCGCCTATAATTCTGTCGAAAATAAATTGATATATATTTTTAAAATTAATCGTTTTATTACCCGTTAATAGTATATCCCGATAAAGGAAAAATTAATAGATATAATTCGAGTATTTACTTTAAATATTATTTAAACTATAATATATAATACCATTTAAATTAAAAAAAACTAAACTTATAATTACTAAATAAATATTTTATATATCCGATTAATACATTTTCTGGTATTATTTATTACTACCATTTTTAAAAAGTAAATTAAAAAAATTATTATCTTATTATTACGAATAAAAACAAGATAATTTTAATAAATTACTAACGTATTATATAAGCGAACGGCTTAAACAAGCAAGCGGACCGTTTTTTAATACTTCGCGATAACGAACTAAAATAAATTAACTATAACGTAATAAATCAATTTAAACTAATTAAATTCCTCGTCATTAAACGTCTTTATAACCTCCTTATAAATGCGCGTATTATATCCGGGCTTACCGCAGATACCATATTTCTATTCCTTTATCCGAACCCTTTTAGGATAACTACCTTTAGCTTGTACTAGTTACGATTATATATTATTACCTTCCTTTTTAATTATAAGAGCTTATACCTCCTTTATAATAAGTATTCCTCCTTTTTGGAAACGTATATTTTTAATTCTCCGGCGTTTATTAAGGACGTAATTCGTTTTACGAAAGTAACCGTTTTTTTCCCGAAAAAAAACGTTTTCGTATAAAAATATCAAATTACTTTTTATTAAAAGATTAACCGACTTAAGTATCTTTGCCGGCGAGCTACCTTAATAATTTCTAATTCTTCTTTATAAATAACGTTCCCGTTAAATCGTTTTAATAATATTTTTAAAAGTTTTCGTAAATAAGGAAATAACGGAATTAGTAAAGGTATAAAAAACGGTCGGTATAAGCATAATTAAAATCGAATAAAACAAATGCCGTTTTTACGAATTCGAATTTAATATTATCGGTCGTTATGGTAACTTTAAACGCGTTGTAAAAGCCGGCGATAAAATTCTTTTTAGTAATATAAATAACGTAACGTTATATAAAACCCTTAATATATAGTAAATAAACGCGTTTTAATACGGAAAAACAAAATACGTCGAAAGGTTAAAGCCGATAAAAAAAATAAGTAGGTATATAAAATATAATAATATTATTAGTATTATAATAATTTTCGAATTCGATTAAATAATAACTTTCGTAACCGTTAAGGATAAAAAAACGTTTCGAACTTTTAATACGCGTTTTAATATATTTATCGAAATGCTTAATTTATTTTAAACCCAGTTTATTTATTATCTAGCCGTTTTCGTTTATAGTAATTTTTTAGTTAAATAAAAATAAGTTATCGGCGAACCAGCGAAAAAAGTAATTTTTCCCGGTAAGGATAATAAATAAAAGCAAAACCCAGTTTTAAAAGTTAACAGCTTATATTACTATAAATTATTTCTTATTTTTTTATTACGTTTATTTAAGCTTTTTACGTTTTTCGGTATTTGTAATTACTATACTCATTATTATAGTCCCAATGGCTCAGTGGTCGCGAGCCTGGGTGTTTCTTTTAATCGCTGCAAACTTGGGCACCTTGCTTTAATTAAGCGCAAAAGACAGTTGGTTCAAATCCAGCTTGGGACGCCGTTTTCTGGGTGGCGCCAGCTTAGAAAACTTAACCAGTTGGAGCTTCGGTTCCCCCACCGTGTCGGCGATTAATTGGAATAATTAGGGGCTTTAGGAACCAATTAAATCAATCGTATACGTAACTATTTATTTATTACCGTATCAGAAGACTTCCATTAATCGGGTTTTTTATCCGGTTTTCCAAAAGGTACGGTTTTTGGAGGTACTTTCCGGTCGCGCTTGTAAGAAGTTAATGTGTATATATATAGTGCATGGATCAGCTACGCTAGATACCTAATAGTATATATTCTTATACTTATTATTATAAAAAAACCCATTAAAAATTTTATTTTATCGAAGTTATAAATATCCTTTTTTATAATATCGTATTTCGCGATTATAATCCGAATAAGCTTAAATTATTTACGAAATATTTTTAAATTTTCCTATAAAACTTTTTAATAATTCATTTTTTAATTTAAATACGTTTTAAATTTTTTTTGCCGTTTAATAAAATTAAACGCTTAATTAATCCCGATACGTATCGTAACGCGTTAAGTAAGTAGTAAATTTGCTATATCTTTAATATGTTAAAATCGGATAAAAAACGCTTACGTATTTAAATTAAAAATTCGTTCGATAATCGATTTTTTTTCGGTTAGCGTTAGTTTTCGCGAATTAGGAATAATATCGGTTCGGGCGCTTTTATTACGATATCGGGCCTTTAAGGTAATTTCGGTAATATCGTATATAAAACTAAGTTTTTTATAATTAAGTTTTTGGTTTTGTTTTATAGCTTAAACGGTTAGGTTTATTCTAGATTTCTTTTATAAAACGTTTTATAATATTAATATTAAGAAATATATAAATTAAGTTAAAAACCTAGAAAGTTAACAAATTTAATACGCTCGCTTGTTTAGGCCGTTCTCCTATATAGTACGTTAATCGGTATTATACAAGGTAAAGTGCTATTATAATATCTAGCTATGTATATACAGCTAATCCGTTTACTATATACATATACATAAATAGTTCTATACAAACGCAACCGGAAAGCACCCCTTTAAAAACCGTCCCTTCTTAACAAGAACCGGAAAAACGTAATACGGGTTATATAACATACGGTAACTAACGATAAAATATACCCGATTAATTAATTAGTTCTTAACGCCCTTAATCGTAACTAGTTTTAAAGCTTCCAACTACCCCTTAATTATCGCCGACACGGTAACGGAGCCGAAACCCCAATTAATTTAGCTCCTTTAAGCTGGCGCCACTTAAAAAAACGGTGGCCCAAGCTAGATTTAAACCAGTTATTTCTTAAAATCAACCGAAACAAGGTACCCAAGCCTATCGCAATTAAAAAAGACCACACCCAGGCTCGCAACCACTAAGCCATTACGCCTTAATCGGTATTATAAAAACTAAAATTTCTATATAAATTAAAAAATAAATTTATAAAATTTAAATTACTTATTTCTTTTATATTATCGTTAAATATCTACCGTAATAAAAAATATAAAAAAATTACAAGGTAAAACAAATATAATTAATAACTTTATTATAGTAATTAGAAAATACCTTAAGTTATAACTAAAATATATAACAAAAAAATACCGAAATATTATTAACCGGATAACCGCCTATCGCCTATTTCGGGAAAATTCGCATTATTATTAATACGCTTTTTATCTTTATATATTCCTTATATATCCGTTAATTAAATATACTCTTCTTTTTTTAACAAATCTTAATTATAACAACTTTTACCTAAAACTTATTATGATTTTAAAGCTAAATACATATTATAACCGCTTTTTAATAATTAACCTATTAAAATTATATTACGAAAAAAAGATAATATTATATAAATATATAGAAAATACCTATAAAAATACTAAGAAATAATTAAAGCTTTATTTTATCTAAAAATAACTTTATTTTAAAAAATATATAAAGTCGATTAATAATAATTTTCTTAAAAATAAGACATAAGAAGGTATAAAAAAAGCCAAACAAAAAAAAGAAATTAACGAAACGAAAAAAACTAAAGTTCTAAATTAAAAATGTTAAAAAATAAACTACGGAAACGAATTTAAATTATTTAACAAATTTTTATATATTTATAATATTAAAAAATTATTTACGTTAAATTATTATTTATTTCTTACAATAAGTCGAAATCGATCTTTATCGTAAAAAAAAAAAGTTAAAATAATACGGGGTTTAAGGATTTAATTTTAAGTTAATTAATTAATCTTATTTAGCTTTAAGGGTATTTCTAGGAATTCTTTTCCTTCGGACGTAACCCCGTTGTTATTTATTATCATCGATAATTTTCTTTTACGGTTTCAATACCGATTAATATAAATTTACGTTATTTTGCATATTATTCCAACTATGCGCTTGCTCATGACCTTCTCTTCGGATACCCACTGATTAGGACCAAGTCTCCCCGATTTAATTCAATATAACTTTTATTCTATTTATAAAGAAAATTTCCTGCTTATTCGTTTTATAATATAATTAAGACAATAACTTAAAATAATTAGCTTACGTAGCTTATCTCTTACTAATTAATGATTATCTATATTATAATTTTATAACCATTTTATTTTTAAAGATTTAATGGATTTAATTATATATATTTTCAATAAGTATTATTTATAATTTGCCGAATAATTTTAAGAACTTAAATAAAGAAATACAAATAATATACGATCGAGACGACATAGGTATAATAGAGAACATAATATAATGATTTATTCTTAATCCGATTTTTACCTAGAAATATATGGTTTAATACTATTTAAGTATTTAACTATATATAAAGCTAATTATTAAAATATAAATAAGAACTTTTAAGGCCTTTAAAATAACTATTACTAATCTGTTAAATATTTAATCTATTAATTAATTCATTATATTCTCTTATATAATTATAAAATTTAATACATCGTATAAAACGTTTTATATATAATTTTTATTAAGTTTTATGTTATTTTTTTAGGAAAAAAACGCAAAGTAAATATACTAAACGGTCTTTATTATATAAAATTGTAACTTATATATTATTCCTTCGTTATTATAATTTATGCTTCTGTTAGTTTAATTTAACATTTTATACTTGTTCTTAAATAGCTGAAAAAATCGGGGAACGAGCCATAAAGAGCCCTGAGCACCAGGAGGGAATAATTCATATAGGAAGGTAAGTACCGAACGGGATAAAGGTCGCGCGAAACGCGCCCTCTTGTACTTGAAGCGTGCTAGATAATGTATCACTTGGCTGGGAGTCACTGAGGCATGAATCCATTGATTCGAGTCCAAGAATGTTATTGCTGGCCTTAGCAAGTTATACAGCGTGGAATTCCAGGCTACATACGACGTCTCCGGCTAAGACAGCAAGTATCTCACGGCTCTAAGATGAGCGCTCCTCTGGAGGTGGTCCTACTAAGACTCGGAACGCCTCAAGTATTCTTCCAACGGACTCACGTCCCTCGGGATCCGCTGCCATAACCGGCAATACTGCCCTCAGCTCTGCCATGACCACGCTGGTGGCTGGTAGGATCCAGCCATTCCACCACTCTAGCGTCTTCTCGTCCTCGGCCCCTTGGATGTGAAGTTCCACTTCACCCCTGCCGAAAAGACGTATTGCCATGACATCCAAAGGCCCGTCTGTCTTGCGTCTAGCCAGGCCATACTTTACAGGTCGGACCCTGCGCCGCTCGAAGTCTACGAGGAGCCAGTATTGGCCACGGGATCTCGTGAGCAGCCCGCGGCCGTCCTGGAGTACACGGCATGCGACCGTCCGGCCGTCTCCCGGGTCCTCTGTGGCTGGTTGGTCGGCAGCCATATCCGTTCTGACGCTTGCGGCTTCTCCTCGCCCAGCCTTGGCGATGGCCTTCTGTAGCTTTCTGACGTGGCGGGATTGGACGTACATGGCTGTAATGCCATCCTCGATGCCGAGATGAGCGAAGAGCTCTATGATGGCGAACGACGCCACGCTGGCGAGATCGGAGTCGCCAGCCGTGAGCAGCCTTTCGTGGATCGTGTGCTTTAGAACCCTCATGACTCCCGTAAGCCCGGCTCTCTGCTTGAGGCTCCCAGTCGTCACGTCTGAGACGACGGCACTCAGGACGTGCAGGATCCGCACGATGTTCGTGTCGTCCCAACCTTCATTCAACACCACGCGGTACAGGGCCGCAACCCTTTGGACGGGGGCCATTCTGCTGAGGTCGAGCCTCGCCGGGTCGAACACCGTACGCCATGTCCAAGGGGTGTCGACGGTCCAGACGGCGTCTTCTCCTGTGGCTGGCTCTACGGTTCCGTAGAAGGCCGTCAAGAAGTTCTCCCATTTTTGGATGTGGAAAGGACCTCCCCAGCCGGTGGTTGTGGGCCCGAACGCATCATCGATCCACCTGCCGGCGGCCTCGACGGCGCTGCTCAGATTCTCCTTCACGATGTGTCTATCGTGGTTTGCCTGCTCCGCCTTCCGTCGTAGCTCGGCGTTCTCGGCTCTGATGCGGGCCAGCTCATCCTGGTGTGCGGTTCGGAGGTGTTGCACTGTCTTTTCTGTGGTCTTTAGCTGGCCGCGGACGAGCTCGAGCTCTGTGGAGTGCTTGGCGGTCTGACCCGCCGCCTCGGCCTTCTGTTTGCTCACCACCTCCTCGATCCTTTTCTGGTGGACGGCTTGTAGTTCCTCCTTTGCCTGATCGTATTGTCTAGCCAATCGTTCCCTCTCGGCCGCATTGGTCTCGGTCTCTTTCCGGCCGGCGGCGGTGAGCTCTTCGACCTTTTGTTGGTGGCGGCGCAGCAGGGCGTCTACGGCGTCCCGGTGTTGTCGCTGCAGTTCTTCGGGGGCCTGGGATGGCTCGTCGTCGGCAGCGGTCTCGCTCTCTGGCGATCTGTTGGTCTCGCTCGACCACCCGGCGGCTACTAGGCCGCGGATGGATTCCAGGTAGCTTAGCCTATAGACCTCAACCTCCCGTAGATGGTCGTCCCTGAGCTGTAGATGAGTCTTCTCGACAGATGACTCATTATCTATAGCCAGACGCTTGATTTCGGCCGCGTGTTGTTGCTTGAGCTCGTTGATGACGTCGACGTGTTCCCTTTCGAGCTCTTGACGAGTCTGCTCGATAGAGGTCGTATGGTCTGTAGTTAGACGGTTAACCTCGGCAGCATGGCGTCTGATGAGCTCTTGACGAGCCTTCACAGCATCGTCGCGTTCTCCTCTCAGGATGGCGGTCTGCTTGGCGTGCTCCTCCGTCAGCCGTAGAAGCGTCGTCTGGTGCGACTTCTCTATTTCTTGGATCCGGGCCCGGTTGGACTCCATCAAAGAAGCCATCGAGTCGTTATGCCGTAGAGCGGCCTCGCTACTTTCCTTGTGCTGGAGTTCGAGTTGGGCGACGGCAGCCTCGTGCTGCTTGCGGGCCGTGGTGAGCTGAAGCTCAACCGCCGAGGCTCTCCGACAAGCCTCCTCGCTGAGAGCTTTAGAGCCGATGGACTCGATGGAGTGGACGGCGATATTGGAGCCGGCGACCGAGAGGTCGGACTCTAGCCCATGGACCTTGTTCTTGAGCCGCTCGTTCTCCCCCCCGAGTCTCTCCTTCTCCCCCTCGAGTCTCTCCTTCTCACGCTCCAGCTCCCCATTCGTGAACTCGAGGGAGTCGGCCTGGGTCTCGAGGGAGTCGATATCGGACTGGAGGCCCTGGCACACTTCTCTGAGTTGTTCCTCTCGGGCCTCGCTGTCCTCGAGCCGGACCTCTACCGCCGACAATTCGCCTTTCAGATCTTGAAGTCTTGTCTTGAGGCGGCTCGTGTAGGCCTTCAACTCTACATGTCGGAGTTGCACCTCCTCTCTCGCCTTGATCTCCAGATTCAGCTGGGACTGGACGCTGTCTAGGTCATTCCTGCACTTGGCGAGCTGGGCTTCCAGCTCGTTGTTCGTCCTGCGTTCCTCGGCGAGCTGCATCTCCAGAGCCGTTTGGCCTTCGACGGCCTCCTTCAGCTCCTGGATCCACCTCGTCTTCTCCTCTTCCAGACTGGCGACGCTACTCGAGAGCTCGTCGCGCTCTTTACGGAGCTCCTCCTGTCTCTTCTCTAGCCGGCCAATCTTGGCATCGCGTTCCCGGAGATCCTCGCTGGTGAGCTCCAGCATGCTCCTGGCTTGCCTGGTCTCGGCGTATCGCTCTTTGATGAGCTTTATCTCGTCTGTCTTCTCCTCCAGATCGGCTATCAGTTCTTCGATCTTCCCCTGCTGGCGGCGACATCTGGCGTCCGCCGTCTTCAACTTCTCCAAATCTTTCTGGAGCTCATCGTTATCATTCTCGAGTCGGCGGCCCTGCTGCTCCAGTCTTTGTCGGTCACTGGCCGCGCGGCTCAGATTCTTCTGGGCTTCGCCGTGGGCGGTCCTCTCCTTGGTGAGCTCCTCCTCCGTAGACCGGAGGCCCCTCTTGGCCTGGTTCAACCGGCCTTGAAGCCAGACCTCGCGCTGGTCTGCTTCGTTGATGCTCTGCAGATGCTCCTGTATCCGCTGGCGGCTCCCCTCAACTTCGCCCGTCAGCGACGCCACCTGCTGTACGAGGTCTCTGCGCTCTTGTTCGGCCTTGCTGAGATCATCTCGGAGCTTCGACGCTTCCTTCTCGCAAATCTCCGACTTATGGGTCAACTCGTCCACCCTCTTCTGCAGGGCGTCCGCCGCTGTCCGCCCCTGGACCTCGGCTGCTCTGGCTTTCTCTTCCAGCTCCCTATCCGTCCTTGTCTGGGCCATCGCCTGCGTGCTCAGGATGTCCCGCACGTACGCGTGCACGGTCCCTTCGCCCAGTGTGGGCTTGACGCCCCGACCCGCCGCCAACGTCTCCGGCGAGATGAGTCCAGGCCTGACCTTGCCGATGGCCTCCTTATAGAAGTTGAAAAAGTCGGCGAGGGCTTCGGGCGGGACGTCCTTGAGGTTCTGGTGGTGCTCGAATACGTACATGCTGAGACGCAGTACCAATGCGACCGAATTCTTAGGTAGGACAGCGACCCCGTCTGGGAAGTTGTCATCGACGATCTTGTCAACGTCGGCGGAGACCCCCTTCAGAGCGTCGATGTACTTTGAACAGAGGGCTGAACGTTCTTGGATTTCCTCATGGAGGTTGTGCATTTCGCGGAGTAGCTCGCCGGCTCGGGAATGCTCGAGCTGGACGTGCACCATTCCCTCTTCCGCCTCTTTCCAGTACGCAGGGTTCAAGGCCTCTTCTCTGGCCCCTCCCCGACACTTGTCGTGTAGGTGGTGGTAAGGTTGGATGGAGTTGCTAACGAATTGAGCAATATCCCTCGTCTTTTGGCGTATCTCCTTGACGGCGTCCACCAACGGCTTTTGCTTCTTGCATCGTACGGAAGTCGGATCTTCCTCAGCTACGGACGACGTCAGCTCCCCTTCCCAGTATTTCACCGTAGACAATACGGTCGTCTCCCCCCCTCCCGACGGTATTAAGGAGCCAGCTAGAGACTTACGATTGGCTGGGCCATTGGCGGCCGAAGGGAGCGCGTTGGGGGTGCACGAAATGACCTCGTCTGTGGCCACAACGATGGTATCCCTGACTTCACCGTCAACCACGTCCATCCTCAACTGACCGCCGTTGTTTACGAAAATGCGATTTTTCATGGTGGGAATTATAAGCTTGGTTGAGATCGAGTATGCAGATATACGGGCGTAACAAGTCAATACAGGACTAATATGTGAGTGTGCCTTTTGGTAAGCAGTGGACGAGTGGAAACAATTATGATTTCTTAATCTAATTGCTGGGCCCTCGTATGTGCGCCCTCTTCGGTTAGACGTCGCGACTTCCTCATCCGAGCCGGAAGACGTCTCATATTTAATTTGCCAAAACCCCCTGTTTTTTGTGCGCCCCTCGGTTAGGGGACGCGACTTCCCCTTGGAAATGAAAGATAGGAGAATTCGTACGCGAGAGAGTCTGAAAGGGCAGGCGCGCCATTAGGATGAAGTTCCATTCCCAAACTTGGGGCGGCTAGCGGAGAATTGATCTTATTCATGCTTTGACACTGTGGCCCCTATACGCAACATATCAAGACCGCTGCTACACCGTGATTCACAACTCGAATTCATACATTCACATATACCTACAAAGCAACGTTACCGCACCTCACAGAATCCCTTTCCCTTCTTGTCCATTCTTTCAGTCGCGGGCCCGCGTAAGGCCTTCATAGCCTGGTCCAGGACACACAACTGGCCAAATGCCGCCCGCCACCACTGTCATCAACATACCTTCGGGTCCCGGCTTCGAGCCGACAGCTAATGCCCCAATCGTAACGCGGGATATGAAAGAGATGCTCGAGGCAGTAGACGAGGGCTGCCTGTTAGACCTGTTCATCATCATCATCGAAAGGGCGCAGGCCAACAACGCGGAGGGGGTCCACCCCGACATGAGGAACCTTATTAGGGACGTCGACTCCCGGCGGAAGGTTGTGGAACTGGTGCACAGCATCCCAAGGCGGCTCATCAAGGGCATGGTGCTGGGCATCACCGCCCTACAACACAACCTGCCGGGAGATCACCCGCTCCATGTAGCTGAGAGGGTATATAACCATGACGGGCCCGGCGTCTACGTGGCGTCAATTGCAGTGGCGGGAAGAAGCGGGAGGGGATGGACGGGGGCCGAGCTAGGTCGCATCATCAGGAGCATCGAGAAGTACGTTGAGGCCTGGACTTCTCTCGAGAGGCTCGCGGGTTCGAAACCCACGACGCCCGTGGACAAGGAACTCGCCAACTTCGCGGCGCAGGTCGACGCCCAACTCAGGGTCGGTTCCGCCACGCGGACTAAGAAGGTCATGTATATCTCGGGGGGCATACAGAAGGACAAGGTCGAGGCGGTGCTGGGCACCCTGAAGCACATGCGAGCCGGCTTAGCAGACGACGTCGAGTCGGCGCAGCTGCTCAGCTACTACGGCTGCTCCTCCACCTCCGCCCACAAGAGACCCGAGGCGCACACGCCGGCCAAGGGGTGGTACCAGGGCAAGGGGAACCATCCATACTGGCTCCTAATGAGCGTCATGAAGAGGATCGGCATCGAGCCGGAGGTAAAGCCGAAGACCGTCATCCGAACATGGGAGTTCGGCCAGCTTCGCCTGGCCGAGACTGTAGGCACGATGCTAGGGCTAGGAGGCTCCCTAGTAGAGGACTGGGGTCTCAACGTCCAGAGTCCCGGCGGTAAGCCGGATAATCCTGATCACGACTTCACCATGGACGAACTGGCGGCCACAGTGTGGAACCCCTGGCTCCGGTCGCAATTGGAGGAGACAGCAACCCTGGTGAAGCGGCGCCTGGAGCTCAATGAGAAGTTGGACAGAGCATTCGATATCTGTGGGGAGACGTGGGGCTCCATGCGTGCGGAAACAGAACGTAATGCGGAGGACGTAGAGGGCGTCAAGCCAAAGACGGCGAAGCTTCGCAGCATCCTGGCGCTGACTCGGCGCAAACTTTCAGAACTCGCGAGCCGCCTACGAGCGGATGTCAACCAGGGAAGTGACTTCGTGGCTATTGTCGACGAGCTGCTGGACAATCTCCGGGGCGCGGAGAGGTGGATGACTTACGAGGAGGGGGCGTCGAGCCCGGCATGGTTGTAGTGGCGTAGGGATGGGCAGTCTAGAGCCCGCTACTCGTGAGAAGGAGAGTGGCGCGAGAAGGACAGGCCATGTCCGCATAGTTGCTAGAGTACCAATGAGAACTTTCGTCATGTTCCATCTACGAAACGTGTCGGATCCGAAAAGTATAAGGTGCTATTACATACTACCAACCAAGATTTCACATCAAAATCATTGCTTGACTCTTCCCCGTCAACCCGCTTGACGCGTTTAGAGTTGACCTTTAAAAGCCTCGTCTCATATTTGCAAGTGTACTTTAGTCCAGCAAATCGTTACGCTATACTGCGCGGCTAGTTATTGTTGTAGTAATATTTAACGCCGGGGGACCGCCGCGTAGCGGCTATCCCTTAGGTGTAGTTAATAATTAAACTACTTGTTTTACAGATGTAAAAATGAGTTAATAAGTTATATGCGTAAGATTTTCGCCGTTTTTAATAGTTTAAAATTGTTTCTTTTTCCAACAGAATAAAAGCAATATTTATTTAATTTTACTTATTAATAACGTACCATACAAGCGAGTGGGCTATATAAGCAAGTTAGCCGACAGGGGTTACGTAGTTATTTAATAACTTTAAAAATTATAACTAGGTTAAAAATTATTGAAATTTGGTATAACTTTATAATTCCCGTTATTAAATATCCTTATATTCGGGAAAAATTCCGGTGTATTATAGGCCCACTATTTTATTTGTTATAATTAAATATGTATTTCTAGCCGTTATATTAGCGCCACTTTATTAATATCGCTTTAAATAAAAGTAATAAAAATTCGTAAATTTTTTATTATAGTTAAGAAATACATATAAAGCGGTATATAAAATAATATACAAGGTCGTTAGGTTTAAGCCGTATTATTTAGCCTAACCTAAAAATACGAAATAATTACATTAATAATTAATACGATAAATATTAATAATTTTTACGGTACCGATAAATTATACCTCGGTTACGAAAAGCCTTATCCCAAAGCCGATTATTACGTCATGCCGATAAGTTTCGACCTTAATAAACCTTATGCCCTTTCAGGTTTAGTAAAAGAAATTTTAAATAATAATTTAAAAAATATTAAACTTTTCGCAGTAAACCTTAAGTCCGTATAAGATAACTTTATAACCCTTCCCTAGTCTTACGATTTCTTTAATCTTAATTAATTTTAAAGTACCGTTTTAAACCTTTATTAATTAAAATAATCAAAATATACCGGTTAAATTCGAATATAAAATTCAAATATTCCGTATTTTCGAAATCTTAACGAAAATATTCTTAATTACGTTACCCGATTTAAATAAAATAATCGGTTAAATAAAATATATCGATACCTTTATCGATATTAATTACTTTTCCGAAAGAAATCGGGTTTTATTTTTAAATTTCGAATACGATTTAATTTAAAACGGCGAAAATAATCGATTTTTACGTAAATTTATACCAAAAAATATCCGGCGTATTAAAGAATTACTGGTAAAATTAAAGGATAATAATAACGGGTTTAAAAACGTTAAAATTTTACTTTTAAATCGATATAAGCTGGAAAATTACGAACTATAATTTATCCGGTTATTCCGGATTACGAAAACCGTTCAGAATTCCGTTAAAAATAATCATCGATAAAGGTATAACTAAAGAGTCTATAAGAGAGTTAAGGTTTAATAAAGCTTAATAATCGAAAATATAATCTATGTATTTATTTAATTTAATTTTACGGATATATCTCCTTTAAAAAGAAATAAAATAGTATAAAATCTTATTAAGTATTAATTATATTATAAAAAAATTAATACTTAATAATAAAGAAGAAATAAATAAATAACTTTATTAAAAGAAATTAATTTGATATACACCTTACTATATCTAAATTCCCTTATATTATAAACGTAATTATAAAATTACATTAAAATATATTAAAAATTAAAAAAGTTATTAGCGTTTTAAAAAACCGTTAATATAAATAGCTAACTTACTTTTTAACCGACTCGTTTATATTCTAAGTTATAAATAAAAATATATATATAGTATTATTACTTATAACTTATAATAAACTAACGTATTATATAAGCTCGCAAATTAAACAAGTTTACGAGCCGTTTTTTATTAATATCTTAATTACTTAACTTTAATTATTAATTTTTTAATATTAATAATATAAAACGTTTTATAAAAAAATTCAAAATAAATTTAATTATTTAGGTTAAAAAACGAAATCTAAAATTTAACTTTAAAAACTTATATTTTATATATAACGTCCCCGAATTTATTTTAAAAACCCGATATTACGGTTAATATAGCCGAACCGATATTATTTCCTATTTACGAAAATTAACGCCGACCGAAAAAAAATTTATTATCGAACAAATCCTTAATTTAAATACGCAAACGCTTTTTTATCTAACGTTAATACGTTAAAAATATAACGAATTTATTATTTACGTAACGTATTACGGGACGTATCGAGATTAATTAAATATTTAACTTTATTAAACGGTAAAAAAAACTCGAAATACGTTTAAATCGAAAAACCGATTATTAAAAAATATTATACGAAAATCCAAAAATATTTCGTAAATAATTCGAACTTATTTAAGTTATTATTACAAAATACGGCATTATAAAAAAAATATTTACAACTTCGATAAAACTAAATTTTTAATAAAACTTTTTATAATAACGGGCATAATAATTACTAATACCGAAAAATATAAAAAATTTAAATAAACTTAATAAAAAAATAAAAATTAAATAACAATTATTTAAATTATTAATTCCTAAAATTAAGTTATACCGTTATTTATTACTATAATAAGGAAAAATTACTTTAAAGTTTAATTTTATAATAACTTATTATTAATAATTAATTAAATAACAAACAAATTAAATTTAAAATAAATCTAACATTTCGATTAATATATTTAAACGTATACGAAAAAATTAAAATATTTTTTTATTCTTAATAATTACGAAAAATATTATTCGATAAAATTCGAAGAATATTACGTTAATTACGACATTATTACATTTTACATACTTACGTATTTTTCGTATAAACTTTAATTTTTTAACGTATTTTGTTTTTTTCCTTTAAAACGCATTTATTCGTTATATATCAAAAACTTAATATAACGTTATTATACTTATATTATCAAAAAAGATTTCCTTACCGGTTTTTATAACGTATATAAAATTATTATAACGTTTAATAATATTAAATCCGGATTTATAAAAACTAACCTTATTATATTCGATTTTAATATCGTTCTTTTCGAACTTAAAATTTTTCCAGTTATACTTACGCCAACCGTCTCCCCGTTAACCTCTACCGGTTCCATTTGTTTCCTATTTACAAAAACCTTTAAAAATATTAAAAAAGCGATAAAATAAAAACGTTATTTGCAAAAAAAAAAAAATAAAAATAAAAATTACCAAGGTAGCTCGCCGACAAAAATCGTTAAATCGGCGAGTTTTTAACAAAAAATAACTTATTACTTTTATACGAAATTGCTTTTTTTCGAAAAAAAATTACCTAATTACGCGAAACGAATTATAGCTTAAGCAAACGTTTTTAAAAAGAAGGAATATTTATTATACAAAAGGGATAAACTCTTTTAGCCGAAAAAAAAGGGGTAATAAAAAATGCAGTTAATATCGGTTAAAAATAATCGTCGTAAAAGGGTTGAAACAAAGGAACGGAAATGTAGCATTTGCAGCAAGCCCGGATATAATACGCGTACTAATAAAAAAGCTGTAAAAACGTTTGGCGAAAAAAAAATCCGATTAATTTTAGTTAATTTAATATATTATAGTTAATCAATTCGAATTTATTGTCGAGAGATGCTAAAAAACGGCTTGCAAGCTTGTTTAACTCGTAAGCTTGTATAATACGTTATATATAATAAAAAATAAAATTTTATTAAGATTTAATAAACTTTATTATATAGTATTAAATTAAGTATTTAAATAATATAAATTAAAACTCGTAATAATATATTACGTTTAGAAAATAAATAATTTATAATTTGTAATATACTTAAAATGTTAATTAATTAGATATATTCCGATAAAGTATAAAAGTATTATAATAATTATTATAAAGTAGCGTATATTTAACATATAACGCTATTTTACTTACTTCATTATTATATTAATATAATAGGTAGTAATAGAAACTCCAAGAAACTTTAAAGAAATAATCGGGACTATAATCTTAGATATTAAAGATAATAAAGAAATATATAATAATGTAAAGGATTAATATTAAACGTATAAAGTTCGTAATAAAATTTTGAAATATTTATATATATATATATATATATATTATATATAAATATATTTTAATAATAATAATAATATATATATAATAATTACGGTTATTTAAGTCGTATAAAGTTTTTAATATTTTCTATTTTCGTTTAATTTTTACCTTATTAATGTTTCGCCGGTTTTATCTTCATTTTCTTTTTATTTTATTATAATTTAATACAATATATATTTTTTAGCTTAATTGTAAAATCATAATACTCGTTATATTAATTTATAAGAGTGCTTTTTCTTGAATATAAATTTAACTATATTGAAAATTTTTTTAATAATCTAATCTATCTTTAGTATTAAGTATTAATAAAACGTACCTATATAGCATTGCTGTTAAATAATATATTTATATATTGTATTATTATAATATATATAGCTACTTTTTTTAAAATAGACTAAAGTACTTTATACTTAATATAAATATATTAATAACATTATACGTTAATATGTTATTAAAAATTAAAATTAATTATTTAAAAAGGGCAGCTATATGTTAAGAAAGTAACGAAATCAACCGATCAAAAATTCAAATACTAAATTAATGCTACGTAGTAAGTTATTACGATAGCTGCCGCATTAATACGCTTATAAGGCGTAATTAAACTTTAAAAGTTTAATATTTAATTATAAGCCGCACGACGTACGAGTTACGAATTAAATTAAAATGTTTTAATTAAAAAACAAAATCAATTATAATAACAAGTACAGCTATATTTAAAAGTTTAAAATAAAAATATAATATTAATTCAGATTTAAAATGATTAATTATTTAGTTAATAATGAGTTTTATACTTTCGTATATTTTATACCTATTACTTAATTAGGTAAGTATATTATATTATTTTATATATATATGATAAAAAATAATTTAAAATTCTCTTTATAGCCTAGATTTAACCTATTTTATTATAGAATTATCATTATTTAAATATAAATATAATTAAGTAAATGTTTAAAATTTTTTAGTAATATTATTACTTATAATATACTTTTAATTAATTAGTAATCATATTTTATAATAGTTTAAAAATAATTATATAAGGTAATTAAACTCTTTTAATATAATAATAAGTTGTAAAATTATTTATAAGATAATTATTTATTATTAAATATTTTAATTCAACCTCTTTATATTATTTATATAGTATTATATTACTATTTTACTTTATATTAAAACCTATATTTAATATACTTATTTCTTTTACTATGCGTTTTATAAATAACTAAAATACTATTTACATATCTTATCCTATATTAAACTTTTAAATATAACGATTATTATCTTTTTTTTCATTATCTTTAAGACCATTTTATTAAATAAAATATATTTTATATTTTTAAATTCTATTCTTACTTTATACTAAAAAAATTAAAATCGCAATAGCTGTCTTTTATAGTTTTAGTAATAGTTGCTTAAATAAGCAATCTTTTCGATTAATATTTTAATATAATTCTTTACGTTTTTAAAATGGTTTTTAAATGGAATTATTTTAAGAAATACTTATAATCCGTTTATAAATCGGATATAATTTAATTACTCTTATTATTTTTATTAGTTATACTGCTCTCTTATAATAAAGTATATAAGCGTTTTAAATATTTTTAAATATTTAAAAAGCGAATAAGTAAATATTAAAATCATGTAATTAAAAAATAAAGCTTTAAAATTAAAATAAATCTGTTAAAAGTTATATATTACTTTTAAGCTTTCTATATTATTAGTATTAATACAACGTTATAAAGTAATAAATACCAATTAAAACTCTGTATTAATAATATTTACTTAGTTTAAGATTTTATTAAATAATTCGATTATATAAAAAGGGTTATATTATAACGTTGATAATAAGCCTCTTTTAAAAATTATATTATAAAATAAAATAAAATTTAATAACTACGACTTAAAGGGAGATTAATATTATATATAAATTCTAGTTAAAAATAATTAATATAATAGTTATTAATATTACTTAAATCAAGTTGGTAATATCGTAAAGGTAATTAATTTCATTTATTTTCGTAAAAGTTTGTTAATATTTATTTAAAAATTTAAAATTACTTTTAAAGAATTAAATAATGTAATAACTTATTCATTAAAGAAAATAATTATTACTACTTTATAATAAAAATTCTATAATAAAATAATATATATTAAAAAGGTAAAATATAAAAATAGAAATCGGTTATATAACTAGCTATATATATAAACCTTTTTAAAATTATAATATTTAGCGAGTATATAATTTCTAATACCTTTTTTAAAAAGTATTTTTAAAGTATAGAAAATACGTTATAAGTTGAAATATCCTATAACTTTAATTAATTCAAGTTATTTCTTTTAGTAGAAAATATATAAGAATATCTAGGATTAAACTATATATATATATAAATAATACGCCTATTACGTCTATCTTTTCGTTACCTTAGGAATCTTTTTTACTTTATTTCTTTAATTATTATATATTTTAATACGCTTTTATAACTGAAGATATTTTATAGTTATTAAGGTTATTTAAACCTTATCGATTTATTTTTTATTTAATTAATTTTACTTTTAAATTCGATAAAAACTTGATTAAGTATTTAAATAATCGTTATAATTAAATATTTATCTAATATTTCTTTTATTCGTCACCTTAACTCGGTAACGCCATTATATTTCTTATATCGGACAATATTATATAAAAAGTTATATATTAATTAATATTAATAAGTATTTCGGTTTTATTATAACATGCCACACATATAAGCGAAAGATACATATAAGCGAACCACTATTTAGCACTTCCAATTAATACATTTAAATAACTTAACCATAACATATCAAATTGGTTCAAATTAATTAAATGCTTTTTTACTAACTGTATCTGCAACTCCTTTCCAAGTATACGTATTATATCAAGCCTTATTACGGACGCCATATTACTATTTCTTCCTTTTAACCCGCCTGCGACCGACCACCTTTTAACGCGTCCAAGCTAATATTACCCTTATTTCGTACGACCCAAAGCCGACCGATTAATTAATTATTCTCGACCGAATCCTTAACCCAAATACGCGAACATTTTTTATCCGGCTTTAATACGTTAGAAATATAAATCGGAAAACGTCTTATAAGATACGTTAGGAAATACGTTAGGAACGCGTTAAAGGGTATAAAAGGTCCGTACGGAACGTTTCGCGGGGCGTTTCGCGGGGCGTATAACAGGGCGTATCGGACTTGATTTTATAATAACTCGAAATTTACGTAATTATACAATTAAAACAAACGTTTCCCAGGAAGATAAATACTTATTATATAAAATAAACAAGTTTTTTTAACCAGCAAAAAAGTTATAGCAAAAAATTATTGTTAATAGCTATTAAAATTAAACGGTTACAGGCGGGTTAACAGGAAAAAATAACAATATGGCGTCCGTAACAAGCTTTAATATAATACGTACACTTATCCAGAAACTATAGATATAGCTAACAAAAAAACATTCGATTAATTTAAATTAATTTAAAGTATTATAATTAAGTTATTTAAATGCATTGTTAGGAAATGCCAAAAAATGGTTCGCTTATATATATTTCTCGCTTATATATGTGGCACGTTAACGGTAGCCATATTATTTAAATTTAATTATAACCTTAAGTGATAGTTTTTAAAGCTTTTATTAAAAGAATTATAACTTATTAAAAATACATGCTCTTTAAGCGAAATTTTAAACTTTATAAAAATATCTTAAGATTTTAAATAAATCCGTAATTTTAATAGTACTAGAAATAACTATAACAGTTTTTTAACGTTAGTAATAATAGTAGGGGTTAATTTAGTTTTATTACTATAGATAACTTTTATCTAATTATTGTCTTAATAATTAATTAATATTAATATTATTTTAAAGGTCTTTTTAACAGCTCTTAGTTATTACTATTACGTAAACCTTCTCTTTTTTTACTACGTTTATAATTAACGTGCTTTTAATCTAAGTTTGTATTTATTTAATTTTTTTTCGTAATAATAGTATATCTATTTAATATCTTAATAAATGTCTTTGTTAATTCTTTTAAGTTTAAGAATTTAAATTTAAGCTTTTTATATTATTCTATTTATTCTTAAAGTTATTATGAACTTAGCAGATTACTTTTATTATCTAATAGTACATTCTTTATTATTAATTCACGTTATAGTTAATTTTGTATTTCTTCTTATTCTTTTTTTCTACGATTTTATTAAATGTTAATAAGGTAAACGACTTTTTTATACTGAGTTTCCAAACGTAATTTATTATTTCTTATAAACGTTTTTAAACGTCTTTAGAATTGCGTATAAAATAAGTACTTTTAAATATTTATTAATAGGTAAAATGCTAAAAGAAAAATAAGAAAAAAATGTTAAAAAAAAGAACTGCAGAACGGGAACTAAAAAATATTAGGAGATAAGAAACCGCCTTATAATTCGGTATATAGCTATTAATTTTACTAATTAAAGATAGTCTTACTAATAAAAAGGTTGTAAAAACGTATAAAAATAACTAGAACTAGATTTATTATATATATATATATATTACATTATTTTTATTTAGCGCTATATTTATTACTAACCAGAACTATATAATTATAAAAGATTGCTAATAGTTAATAAACTTATATTTATAAGCTATTAAGAGTTAAGATTTTTATAAATATTTTAAATATTATTATTATATTTAAGCTTAATTATAGGCAACCCTTTTAAAATAGTATATATATATATTATATTCTTTTTTTAATACAATTTTAATATATTACTGATTTTAAAAAATACTATTATAATATTACTTATTATATAGATTTACATATTTTTAAAATATAAAAAATATTTCTACTTAATAATCAACTTCAAACTTTTAATTTTAATGCTATTAATAATGATATAACGAATATTTTATTATGAATTATACTATCGTCCGAAATAATCCCCAAATAGCGTTTCCGAGAATTCCGTTAAAAAAAATACATCCGGCTTTCCTACAACCGGGAATACAGGCGATTAAAATACAGAAGCCGGTCTGGCAGACGGATCCTGTAGTAAGGCGGGATATTTTTAGATCTTGTGAAATGTGGCTTATATAGTGGTTTGAAGTTGTGAAAGCTTTCCTTAATATACCATTTGTTGTCAAGTTGCGGAGGCTATTGCTTAAGGGGTATTCTTGACACCGGACCACGTGTGTCGGTAATAGGGCTAGTGTTGGTTTGAGCAATTAATGTCCACGCGTTCCAGTTCTTAGGGCAAATCCCGCGAGTATCACGTCAACAAGTATGCTTTGTAGTAAGATCGCCCATATGTATTGACGGAGCTCTCCCGCTCCAGTGGGGCTTACCGCCCCCTCCCATAAAGAGAAGGCAAAGAAAAGTTGGACGGGGGAGGACGCGGAGACTTGACGCCACCACCACGCCAGAGTTGGTTAGATACACGCCTCCGGGCTATAGGTAGTCCACTAGTTCATGAACCACCCACTTCATTGTCATCGACGCCGCCCTCTGTCTCCCCCTCTCCCACAACATGGCGGTCGCCCTCATCCGCCCACCTCAAACTCCTTCCCTGCCTGCGCGATGAAGCCGCGGGCTGGCTGCCCTCTCCCACTTGTCGAAGCGCGAGTATCTTGGCCAAGGTTCCTTCATCGCGTCGGAACCGAGTGGTCTCGATATTCACCTTGTTCTTGTATGACTCGAGCTGTGCTTTGAGCACCGTATTCTCGGCTCGGAGGCTCTCGATTTCCATCTCGAGCTCGGTGAACCGATCCTTCTGGATCTCTTGTACCCGGTGGGCCAGCTCCGGCCCAAGTAAGACGTCGCCCTTGATCTTCTCGACTAGGATGTCGGTCCACTTCTTCCGATGATTCGCCGAGTAGAGCACATAGGAGCAGAGCTCCATGATCTGATGCTGCATCTGCTCGACGACCTCCTCGTCAGTTTCCTTGTCGTCCCAATCGAAAAGCCTAAAGTCTTCCGCTCGATACGGCAAGCCCTTAAGATTCTGCTCGACGGCCGGCCGCTCCAGTCTCAGCTTGGCAAGCGCGCCGACGACTCCTCCTTCTCGGTCGCCGGCGACCCCTCGGATGAGGTCTCCCTCTGTCTCCCTATCCTTTCCCCTGCCCGTGCGAGCAGCGGATTCGCCTTGTGCCTCGTTACGCGTGTGATCACCCAACAGCGTTTGATCGCCTAACTGGGGCTCGGTCAGGGGGGCGTCTGACATATCTATGTCACCACCACGGCCGCCGGCTGCCATGGCTAGAGTTAGTAATTTCTCGTTTTAAATTACCAGAGGGGTGCCGGGAGGTCTCAGTTCCCGACAGGGCCTCATCAGGCAATTTGCTATGGCGAGTTAGGAAAGAGGTTGCTTACTGCTTGCGCCTTGAGCCTCGTACGGTGTTTGGACGGTTTCCTGACCTGAAGTAGAACCTGCCATTGTGCGTCTGTGTCCGATTTATCCTGTTTAATAGTCCTAAGTTTAGTTCTGGTTATAAAAGAAAACCAATAGGTGTGGGATGTGTGGTTGTGGGCGTGGTAGAGTGGTAGTGGAAGGAAGTGTTTGTTAGACTATGGTATGCGAAGGAAAGAATAACATTCCCGGATATGTAAATTCTTACCTTCTTAGCCTTGTTCCTGAGATCTAAGCGGTTGTATGCAACGTGAAATCGTGTGAGTTTGTACACCTCAGAATACGGGAACCCGCTGAGACGGGTTCTAGAAAAAAAAATTGCTTTACAATCATCTACCAGTTCTTTGAGAAATTTGACAAGAGCATCTATTCAAAAAATTTCAAAAGTCATCCGCTGCGCAATCCTTCTCTACATAACACACAATTTTGCACACGGTACAATATTATAGCCGCCTTGCACTGCATACAGCTACTTACCTTCCCTTCTAGAGAGTGCCTCTCTTCTCTCTTTCTTTCTCTCTCCATCAACATTAACAATGGTACGTTGCCCTGTCGCTTTTTCATTTCATGCCCTCGCCCATGTGCCTTAATAATTCAGACGCCAGCGTTCAAAACCTCGAGATATGATGTTAACCAATACCTTCTGTAGGACGACATGGATAAGTTTCTGGCATTTCCTAATGCCAACTTCGACTACGGCTATGGCCCCGGAATGAGACAACTGAGAGAGGCCGTCCAGGCCAGCCGAGGCCCGCAAAGGCGAGCTGCCTTCTCCCAGGCAATCGCCGCTGTGACCTGGCCGCAGTCTATTCGTGAGCCGCAGAACAGGGACTCTAAACGGCGTTCCAGCCTAAAACATCCTGGTCGACTAAGCGAGCTCGGCGTAGACGACTACGCCGTTGTCCATGGCATTAATGGCGCTAGAGAGTTCTTCGAGGCGGTACTGGCAGAGCACCCCATCCGACCCTTTGCCGACGTCACCCTCACGCTCAACCATCTCTGCCAGTACCGACCATGGGAGAAGCCGAGCGAGAGCCTAGGATGGGAAAACTTCAGAGCCGAAGTGAGAGATATCCGCATCCAAGCGGCGACGGCGGGCTGGACCCAAACTATGGACATCCCGGTTTTCAACATTACGGTGGAGCAGGTCGAGGCCCTCCGCATTATCGGCGACGCCGCACGCGGGTTTGGCTCGTTCCCGATTACGCTTTTGACCGACCTGGACGAAGCGGGACTGTCTTTTCTCCTCGTAGAGCCGGGCCGGCGGATCATACCCCGTTGCTGGAAACCCACATGCGATAAAAACGAAATCCCGTATCACGAGGTGACGCACACCATGAGAGGCGGCGACTGGAACTCCGATCGCGCAAAGCACTGGCGTAGGTTGTTAAACAGCCGGGGTCTCGTCGCAGACCCAGAAGAGTTGGTCCCCAGCAAAGCGGCAGCAACGAGCGCTTTTCAAAGAGCTAACGCGCGAGGGGAATATACGGTCGACGACCTCCTTACCGAAAGGCCGGAGGGCCTCAATCGTGACCAACGCTTCATAGCAATGGAGGCCGACATTCGGAAGATAGCGGAGGTGTTGGTAGAGGAGACGTCGGCAAACCTGCTGGGTGGGCCCATCGAGGGCTTGGTGATTCACTTGCTCAAGAAGACATTCGCCCGGATGGGCGTCCGTACCAAGGGCGATTTTGAGAACATGGTGGGGGGCATCGCAGCCGTCCAGTTCGATGACTTTTCGACGCTGTTTGGCGCGTCCAAGAAGGAAATCTGCCTATTGGCAATCACAGCAGCCAACAGCGGGAAAGAGAGGCTCGACAAGGACTATGCTGAAATGCGCGAAAGGGTGGAGGAAATCACCGCCGCCGTCCGCGACCTACAGACGGATGCTGTGGCGAAGGATGGGCAGATTCAAAAGAACACCGAGACTCTCGACACTGTCCAGCACATCGCCGAAATTCTGCAGCCCGAGCTAGGCGCCATCAAGGCCCAGGTTAATTCCGATGCCCAGTCCTTAGTCCACCGGGTCGCGGCGGCCATCGAGGCCCAGTGCATAGACACCAAGGTCGCGTCGGCCATCCAGGGGCATTTCACTAAGGAGCAGCTCGAGTCGGCCGTCCAGGCCGCGGTTGCCGATGCCCTCAATCACGTTATACAGAACGAGGTTGATACGGCGTCCAAGCTAAGCGACATCAACCGGCGGCTCGACGATCTGGCGTCCAAGCTGGCAAGCGCGACCCAGCCTCTGCCGCCTTGGGGAGCCGATTTGACTGATGTCAGCAGCGTCAGTGCTCCGGATGGGCCGCCGAGCGCCTCACAGCCGCCGCCGCGGAGGAGAGGACCGTCACTGAAGGAGGGGATACAGCGGCGACTTGAGGAGTTGAAGACGCGCCGAAGCCAAGCACCCTAGTAGCCTAGGAACATCAGAGAAGGGCAGTTAAGCCCGGGAATCTGTGACCGTCCTGGCCGGCGGTAGAGTGACCTTAGTGGTTAGGGGATGGACATCGTGTCCAGGGGACAGTGGGACATTTGAGGCTGGGCATTTGTGGCCGCGGGCGCCGTGCGTGTTATTGGCGAGATCTATTTGAGGACGGGAAGGCAGAGTCCGACGACTGGATGGCTTACACTGTCTCGCTGAGGGAGCCGGCGTCTAGTCGAGGGCCTGAGGACGGCATTCTCTCAGGGTTATTAATCCGCTTTTAGTTTATACAAGCCTTTATGATACCCAATAAAGCCTATAAGGCTAACCTACACTAACGGAGCTCTAAAATATATCATAGGGAATAAGAAAAAGATGCTTATTGAGTACATTTTAAAGTAACTTATTAAAATAAAGTAATAATAAGTTAATTAATTGGATAAAAGAAATAGTCGAAAATTTTACATAAATTTAAAAATGTTGATTTATTATTATAATATTTTATTATTAAATAATTGCTTAAAAAATCAGATAATAAGTAGAATATCCTAATAATATAAATATATTATATATAATAAAAATCTAATAATGAATTTATTATATTAATTTTACTATAAGAAATTTAAATGTAAAAAATAAAAACATAAATTTATTTTATTTTATTAAATAATTAGAATTACTACGAAATGTATATAAGAATATATTAATTAACGTAGGACATAAGGGATCGGGCTATACAGGCGAGCGAGCCGTTCGGACTTACATAGTAAAATCAGATTTTTAAAAGTTTATAACTGTATTACACCTTTATAAAAACGGATAAAGCTGTATATACGCCTTTAGAACAATAAATATAACGTAAAATTAAAGTAGCAAAAATTATACGGTTAAAATGCACTAGCTATATATAATAATGTCTTTTTCCTTTTAAAATCGGACCTACGTTTTTATATCTTTATAAAGGATTTTTTAAAAATATAAAGAAATTTTAACTTATTCTTTATAGATTATTCGTAAAATCTACTAAACTTAATATTATTTAATAAAGGTTTCATTAAATTATATAATTTAAAATATCGTATTTTTTTCCAAAAAAAAGATATAAAATAATTTATATCCTAGCGAAATTATGGTAGACCTTTTTTATACTTTATATATAATTATTAGATATATTAGTAAGTATTATAACATAGTTGCATTAAAATCCAACATAAATTAGCGAAGTTATAACTATTTAAATTAAAGGTGGAGCGAAAACGGCTCGCTCGTTTATATGGCTCGTTCGCTTGTGTCCTACTTTAATATAATATCTTATTATTATTATTATTACTTATTATTACCTTTCTAATAAATTAAAATCGCTTATAAAGTAAATAGTAATATTTTTAAAATATGTTTATAAATTCCTGTACGACTTCCGGTTTAAGTAAGTTATAAAGCTATTTAAATTAAATTAATAAAATATTAAGCTTTATAAATTTAACTTTAAATAAAAACCTATATTAAGCGTATCTTTGAATTAAGCTGTTATAAAGTTAAGGTTCAATTTTTAAGGTATAATAACTTTTATCGAATATAACTCGGAATTAAGTAAAATATTTTACAAAAGAAGTAACTATATTAACGAAAATACAGCAGTAATATATATATATATATAAGCCGGTACATATTACGAGCGCTATATAGGCTTATAAAATAACTTATATACTATTTTACTATTAATATAACTACTTTTTTAAAATCTTTTTATTTTATTAAATGCGTTTACGTAATTTTAATAAAAATAAAAATTTACATTTATATAGTTTTATATAAAAACATATTTTAAGATTCAACAAATTCTAATATATACATATACTAAATTTAGATTTACTTATACTATTTTAATATTATAATACAGAATAGACTTTTTTAAGTTAATATTATTTTTCTTAGTTATCGATAGTTATAATTTAAAACGAAGAGTATAAAAGTTTTAATAAAAGAAATATATATACCTATACTAGTAATTTTTAATTAAAAGTAAAAAGTTTAGTTATAATAATATAGCTAATATAAAGACGTTATAATTACTAACGAATTTTTAATAATAGTAATTATAATAATAACGATAAGAATACTAATAGGGTTAAAACAACGGCGATTATATAAAATATAAACCTTTATATATTAATAAATATAAAATATATTTTAAAATATTTACTATGGTTAAAATAGAAAATTTACAGCGATATAAACTAGTTGATAAAATAGCGGCAATAACTATAAGAATATTTAATTATAATAACAGCTACTTTTTATAAATAAATAACAATATAATATTTTCTTCTTTAAAATATATACAAGATATATAAAGAGGCTAAAACTAAAATAATTAACAGCTATTTCTATAACTTGAGTAAATTATAATTAGCTATAGTTAAGCGTAAATAATAAAGAATAATGTATTACTATTAAAGATAAAAGAAATACTTAGTATAATTAATAATTGCTATCAAAAATAATAAATATATTTTAGTAAAAGTTATATTAAAAACTTTAAAACACGGGTAAATTATAAGATTTAAAAGATTACGTAAATGTTATAACCCTTTTCGATATAAAAAGTAAAGCGGAAATATTTAATAAAAAAATTTAAATAAAAGAAAAGTAAGAAAGTTTTATATATAAAATAATTAAAAAGGCTGTGTATAAAATTATAAATTACTGCGAGAGTTAATTAAATCTAGGCTTTTTATCGATAACGGTTGTTAAAATTAAAATAAAATATATTAAAGATATATAAAAATATAAGAATACTAATATTAACTCTTTAGAAATAATATTAAAGTTTTTTATTACTATTAAAAGCTATATATAAAGGCTTAACGTACTATATAAGCGAACTGTATATATAAGCAAGCTATACACTTTTTAATACTTCGTAATAGTAAATTCGAATTAAATAATTATAATATATTAAATTAATTTAAAGTAATCGGATTTTCTATTATTAAATGCTTTTATATCCTTTTTATAAATACGCGTATTATATCCTGGCTTGCCGCAAACGTTATATTTCCATTTTTTTGCCTGAACCTTTTTACGACAACCTTTTTCGGGCGTTATTAGCTGGGATTATTTATTATTACCTTTTTTCGTAATTATAAAAACTTGTATTTTTTTTACTGTAAATATCCCTTTTTTTAAAAAACGTTTATTTTTAATTCTCCGGCGTTTATTAAAAACGTAGTTCGTTTTACGAAAATAACCGTTTTTTTTTCCGAAAAAAAGCAATTTTGTATAAAAATAATAGGTTATTTTTTGTTAAAAAATTAACCGATTTTAACATCATTGTCGGCGAGCTACCCTAGTAATTTTTAATTTTCCTTCATAAATAACGTCCCCGTTAAATCATTTTAATAATATTTTTAAGAATTCTCGCAAATAAAAAAATAACGGAATTAATAAAGGTAAATAAAGAGATAATCGGTATAAGCATAACTGGAACTTTTAATTCGGAAAAGATGCAATTAAAATCGAATAAAATAAATCCCGTTTTTGCGAATCCGGATTTAATATTATCGGTTATTATAACAGTTTTAAATGCGTTATAAAAACCGGCAATAAAATTTTCCTAAGTAATATAAATAACGTAACGTTATATAAAACTTTCGATATATAACGAATAAACGCGTTTTAATATGGAAAAATAGGATACGTTTAAAAATTAAAACCGATAAAAAAATAGGCAGGTATATAAAATATGATAATGTTATTAGTTTACTAATAATTTTCGAATTCGATTAAATAATAATTTTCGTAACCGTTAAAAATGAAAAAACGTTTCGAATTTTTAATATGCGTTTTAATATGTTTATCGAAATAGTTAATTTATTTTAAACCTAGTTTATTTATTATCCAGCCGTTTTTACTTATAATAATCCTTTAATCGGGTAAAAGTGGGTTTTCGGCAAACTAGCGAAAAAGGTAATTTTTCCCGGTAAAAATAATAAATAAAGGTAAGGCCTAACTTTAAAAGTTAATAATTTGCATTACCGTAAACCATTTTTTATTTCTTTATTACGTTTATCTAGGTTTTTTTACGTTTTTCGGTATTTGTAATTATTATATTTGTTATTATAAGAAAATTTATTAAAAATTTTATTTCGTCGAAATTATAACTATCTTTTTCCGTAATACCATATTTTACGATTATAACCCGAATAAATTTAAACTATTTACAAAATACCTTTAGATTTTCGCATAAAACCCGTTAATAATTTATTTTTCGATTTAAATACATTTTAAATATATATTACCGTTTAATAAAATTACATATTTAATTAACCCCGATATGTTTACGGCGTATTACGTAAATAATAAATTCGTTATATTTTTAATATATTAACGCCGGACAAAAAACGTTTACGTATTTAGGTTAAAAATTCGATTAATAATTAATTTTTTTTAATTAACGTTAATTTTCGCAAATTAAGAACGGTATCGGGTTAGGTATATTTGTTATTAATTCGCGTTTTTAAGATAATAAATAAAATATTATAAATAAAATTAAGCTTTTTATAATTAAGTTTCAGGTTTCGTTTTTTAACTTAAACGGTTAAATTTATTTTCGCTTTTTTTGTAAACCCTTTAATATTATAATTATTAAAAAATAAATAATTAAAATTAAAAAGTTAAAATAATAATAAAAAGCGTAAAATTCGCTTATATATATAGTTCGCTTATATAGTACATTATAACATTATTAATAACTTTTTAATCTAATCTTATATAATGTTTATTTATATTTAAATAAGTTATTAAAAGCGATATTTTTATAAAATAAATTATAATATATTTTAAATTACCTTTTATAATAATTTATATGTATAAATTATATAGATAAATTTAAATCATGTAAAGAAGTTTATAAATAAATTAAAAACCTTTCTTAACTTATAATAGTAATTTTTAATAGTAAATACATAATTAATATTTACAACTATTAAATATTTATAGCGATTATATAAAGCAGCATTGTTATAAATATAAATTTAAAAAGGACTTAATATATATAATATTTTAAAAATATAGAAAAGAAACGAAAATAAAGTTATAATAAAATCGAAAATTAAATTAAGAGTTTAAAATTAAATAAAGCGAAATATTAAATAAAAGTTTAGTTTTTATATAAAGAAAATATTCTCCCTAGAGGAGACGTAACCGTGGAACTAAATTAAATAAATAAATAGATTGTGTTATCGGTTGTTAAGCTTTACTAAGCCTTTACCTTTTTACAGATTACTTTATTATGCCCCTATCGACGACCATTCTTAACCGAATTCTGGACGGTTTTCGTAATCCTTAATAGCCGGATAAATTATCGTTTATAACTTTCTTTATATCGAGCTAAAAGTTAAATTTCGAAATTTTTAAAATTTTTACTACTTATATCTAGCTTTTTTAATAGTTTTTCCATATAATTCATATTTTTTATTATAAGGTTATTTAATTTTTAATTATTTTTGTTTATATAAATTAAATCGTATCCGAAAATTAAAAATAAAATCTGATTTTATAAGGAAAAGTTAATTAAATTGATAAAGGTATCGATATTTTTTATTCGTTATAAAATTTTGTTAAATTTAAGGATTTTAAAAAAGACATTTTCCGTAAAAATTTTATAATTATGGAATATCGGTATTTTATAATAATAATTGCCCGGTTTATTTTAGTGGTTTTAATTAATGAGCATTCGAGAAATTATAAAATCGATTAAGGTTAAAAGTAATTTGTTAAAAGTTTTTAGCCCTTTTTCTTAGTTGATATCTAATATTTTTAATTATAGGACTGGTAAAAGGTCGTAAAGTAGCTATTTTATTCGGATTTAAGGTTTACCGCGAAAAGCTTAATATTTTTTAAGATATTATTTGCATTTTAAGAGATTTCCCCTGCCGAATAGTAAAGCTAAAGGGTATAAGGTTTATCAGGGTTAAAATTTGTCGATATTACGCGATAATCGGTTTCGGGATAAAGTTTTTCGTAATTAAGGCGTATAATTTATTATTACCGTAAAAATTATTAATAATTATAGTATTCGAAAATATTAGGTTAAGTATTTGTTATATTAATTATTAATATAATTACTTCGTATCTTTACTTTAGCCTAGATAATACGGCTTAAACTTAACGACCTTGTATATAAAGAAAATATATAAAAATATTAGATTTATAAATAATTTGTCAGCAGTTACAGTGATTAAATGTAGGAATCTGGCAAAGTGCGTATGGTTATTCTAGGAAAGACTGAAGAAGTCTGGGGGCAATCGCCTTTATATATACGTTTGACTGTATAAAGGATGGTTCCTGGATAAAGGCTGTTTTAGGCAGTATTTGTAGCCTAGACGTACCAGCCGCGGGTACTTGAAAGCATTAATTGCCGATACGCCTTTTTGCGTTAGGTAACTTTGTTTACGTAATTTCTTAAAATTAAATTTAAAACTTTAGGAAAATCCATTAAAAAGTTATTAAAATTTTCAGTTTATATGGGATTTAAATCCTTGTTTCCGTCATTTTCGTTTAAAGTAGGGCTACGTAATTAACCGTTATACCAAAAGGCCGGCCTTTTCGCTTTATCGTTTTTTTGCAATTATCCCGGAATACGGGGCCTATTTTTTCCGAAATAATTCGGACCAGGTTAGGCGTTAATATAGGAAAACGTTTTATATACGTTAACCTGCTGCGTTAAAGGTTTTATAGCTTTAAAAATCGGTTTTATTCTTTAACGGCAATACTAGTAAATAATTAAGATTACTGCTTTTTAAGTTCCCTTTTGCAAAAGGTTATTAAGTGGAGGTTTTTTTCCGGTTAGTAAAGGATATTAATTAACTATAAGCCATATATGGGATATTAACGCCTTTAGGTAAAGATTAACGTAAAAGGTTATGGTTATGTATAAACAGGTGATTTTATAAGAGGTTAAAGTTTTGAAATTAATAAATAAACGGATATTTTCGGGTAATCGTAAAAAAAATGCCGCAATTGTCGCTTTTAGTAGCGAGGAATAAGTTTTAGCAGGGAAACGCTTTCCTCCCGTATAAAGGGAGTTTAGCGGAATTATTCTTTTGCTAGTTGTTTTAACTAAATCTTAAGTATTTTTTAACTTTTCTTATATTTTTTTAAATTTTAAGTTAGTTATAAACCGTTCGAAATCTGCTTTGTTAAATAGTTTTATAAATCCGTCGGCAGGATTATCTTTACTTTTTACGTATTAGAAGTTAATATTTCCTTTTCGGACTTCTTAACGTACGTAATAGTATTTAATTCGAATATAATACTTTTTTCGTATTATCTATGTTTTTTTTACTTATTTAAACGTATTTATATTATTTTTTAAAATAGGAATGGGATTTTTAAATATAAGCCTTAGTTTTGTTAAGAAGTTTCTGATCCTAGCTGCTTTTATAACTGCTGTTTTTGTTTTTACGTATTTTGTTTCCGTGGTATATTTAATAATAATACCCTGTAACTTTAAAATCCATAAAATAAACGTTTTAATTATGAAAAATATATAGCCTATCGTAAATTTTGTTAATTTGCAGTAATCTGCAAAACTTATATTTACTATTCCGAATAACCTTAGGTTGTTATATTTGTAATATGGATAATTTTTTCGTAATTTCCGGTACCGAAAAGATATATTTAATGTACCGTTTAGATATCTCGGCAGTTTTTTAATATATTCCTAGTGTTTAAATAACGGGTTGCTTATAAACCTTGCTTAAGTTAACATTGTAAATATTATATTTGGTTTATTAATATAACTTAAAAAATTAAATTTCCCTATTAAGCTTATATATTTAAACGTTTTTTTTTTACTAGTTATGCTGTTATGTTTTATAACGTACTTTAAATAATTCTTAACGAATAATATAGGCTCTTTTTTTATTTCGTTTAAACCGATTAATTTTAGTAACTTTTTAATATACTGCTATTAATTTAACCTAATATTTTCTGTTAATAAAGAACGGATAATTCGTACGCCTAGGTATTAATCCGCGTTATTTAAATCCTTAACTAGAACGTTCTTAGTAATTTTCTTGGCGATATCTTTAAAATGCTATTTGTCAAGGCCGAAAAGCAGGAAGTTATTTACGTATAAGGCGATAACGTTTCCTGTTTTGGGGTTATAATATATCGCGTTATCCGAAATTAACGGATAGAAACCTTACTTCGCGAATATTTTTTTTACTTTTTCCTACTAAGCAGTTCCGGCTTGTTTTAAACCGTACAGTAAGTTTATCAATTTAATAACCTTTTTAGGGGAAAAGCTATATATCTCCCTATTCTTTAAATACGTATTAAAATACTTTTTTAATATAGGAAATTATTTTATGTAAATATTTTCCTTTAACTTGCCGTTTAAATACGTAACAATAAAGTTTATCTGGAATATATATTACCTTAAAAAGGCGGTTAACGTTATTAAAATCCTTTAATATATTGCCTTTACGGTATTTACTGTTATTTCGTTATAATTAATTCTTTTTCGCTATATAAATCCTTTTGCGCAAATACGTACTTTGTACTTGTTTAGCTTTCTTATAAACGTATATTTTTTTTTAATATTTATTTAGCATTAATAAGGTGCCTTTGGGTAATTTTGTTAAAGAGCGTAAATTTAAAAGTTTTACGCGAAAAGTTTTTTTTGATCTTTGTAAAAATAACCTTAAGCCATATTTTTCGTTTTGGGTTTTTCATAGCTTTTTTTAAGGTCGGGCCGTTATTTATAGCAGTGAACAGTTTATAAATGTTAATATTTAACATATTAATTACCTATTCGTATTCGTAGGTATTCCGGATAACCTGATCGGCGTTTTTAAAGTTACCAAAACGGTTTTTATCGTTACTCGACGTTAATAGGTTAAAATGGAAGGTATATAAGTTATTTTCGCTTTTGCCCTCTTAGGTTAAAGCTAACTTTAACTTTTAAATTAACTTTAGGGTTTTATCTAGGGCTTTTAAGGTATATAACTTAAGGATAGTTTTTTTCGGGCGTCCCTTTTTGCGTTTAACCTGTTTGGTTTCTGGTCCGTGTCGTTTTTTAAAACGACGTTATCGTTTTTGTTTTTCATTTTTACGCCTTGCTTCTAACGGTGTTTTAAACGCTTTTGTACGGGTTATGGAAGTAATTGGATAATATTTTTAGGGTTAAAGGGTTTGCCTGGTTTTTTTAGGTTTTTGTAAACGGTGATATACGGTGTTATAAGTAATTTACCGCCCTTTAATAATTATATTTTATAGTTATATATCCCTTAATAGCTTAGCAGCATTCCTTTTACTTTACGGGCTGTTAATTTTTTTAATTTAGTTCAATAATTTTAATTAATTAAGATTATATATTTATTACCGAAAATTCGAAGATAACCGTTATCGGGTTTATATAATTTTTTCGGTTTAAATACGTTTTTAAAGTATTCGATTAATGTTATATTTTTTACCGTAAATTAGTTTATTTTATTGATAATATACGTTATTACTTTTATTACGAAATTTTAAAAGTATATAAGGATTTTTATCTGTACGGAGGTTATATACGTTTCGTTTTACAGAAACTATATTTTTTATTTTGTAATTCCGTTCTGATATTAATTATGTACGTTAAAAACTATTAGTTCGATATTTTCTGTAACGCAGAAGTTTTTAATTATCGTTATACCGAATTCCTTACCGCCGTTAAAACGTAGGATTTGTATTTTTTTACGTCTGCCTTTTTCGTCCGGCGGCAGCGTTTTTAAACGCTTTATAATTTACGTAATATACGCGTATAGGTTTTGTTAAATCTTGTCCTTATTTTTAAACAAATGGTATTTTTTATAACGCGATAAATTATCTGTAAAAAAATTAAAGTAATTTTTATTTTTAATATTGATGGGTTTAATTAATTTTACGTTATATTAAATAATTTTTCCTATATATTTCCTTCGTTTTTAAAAGTTTATAAATAATATTTTCCGTATTTTCCTTTCGTCGTACGCCGTATAAAGGATGTTTTTTATATCGTTAGGGTTTAAATTTATCCCCGTAAACTTTTTGATAATTTATGCTAATCGTTCGGTATTAGGATGGCAGAGGCGGCAGTCCCAAAAGATAATTTTCTTTATAACTTCGTCCGTTATTAAGATTTTCCCGTTTTTAAAAACGTTCGAAAATACGCGTTTTAAGTTATTTACTAGGTTATTGCCGTTTTCCTTACCGGATACCTCCCCCAGTACGTATCTTTATTAATAATTTTTATCGTTTGTTAAATCCGGGGCCCTAATAATAAACTCCGGCTTTCCGTAAAGCCATAAAAAAAATCTTTTCCGAAAAACGTTAATCGTTAATAACTAAATCCCGTTAAAGCTTATTAAAACGTTACGATTTAGGTAACTTTCCTTTTTGTAAAATATTTCCCCGGAGAATACTTTTAAAAGAAAGTTGTTAATATATAACGTATATTTAATTATAATTTCGGTTTTTTTTTATTAAGCTTTTTTAAAGGTTATTTAACGATACTAACAAAAGTAATAATTACGGGTCCTCTACCCGTTATAATTTAGATTCCCCTAAACTTAATATCCATTATAATATTTTTCTTAAAATTGCTAATATTATTCGTAATGTTAACGTTCGCTTCTAAATTCCAAAGCAGTTTATCTAAATTATTCCCGCAAAAGGAATAAACGTATAAAAATATAACGCTTTTTATAATAATTCCTTTAAAGCGTTTATTTTTTTATAGCTTTAAACGATTAATTACCTAAGTTTTAATATATTTATTTACTGAAACTTCCCGGGCTTTAAGGCGTTTTGCCGTTAAAGCTTTCCGGGCTTTAAGGCGTTTAGTTACTGGAGTTTTTTAAGTTGCTTTCTGAATTATTTTATCGTATTACTATATAAGATCCTTTAACTGTTATTTTTTAACGCGAGCGTTAAAAATTTTTCCGTTTAATTAATATAAATTTTTTAAGCCGTCAGGAATAAATTGCTTTTCGTTCCTGTTGCTGTTATGGGCGTTACGAAAGTTGTTGTTTTAATTGTTTTATTTATTATTACCTTAATATTAGCCACGTTTTCCTTTTTTTCCTTTGCCGTTTTTCTCCTTTTACGGCTTGGGGCAGTTCTTTGCTAGGTATCCGTATTTGCTACAGTTAAAGCAAAGTGGTTTTCCGTTCTTGTTTTATGCGGGCTTGTTATCTCGGGAGTTATTATTATTGTTATTACCTTTTCCCTTACCTCTTTAGGCGTTATAGGATTTCCCGTTTTTTTTTTGTTAGTACGGTTATAAAATTCGCTGTTAAAGTCGTCGATCAGCTATTGGAAAGAATAACTGGTTTGCTTAAGCATTAATTAAATCGTTTTGTACCAGTTGCCGGTATGATTTTTTATAGCAGTAAGGAATATGGTAATTTGTTTTTTTAATCTAAGCTTTATATTATAACCTTTAACTTTTCGTAACAGCTTTTAAAATTTCGTAATAAACTGTACGGGGTTTTTTCCATTATATATAATTTTGTTAAGCTTTTTTTAAAGGGATTTTTGTTTAGCTTTATTTATAGTTGCGTAAATTTTTTTAAAAGTTTTTAATATTTTCGTTTTTTTCTTAATATTTATAATTAACTTTAACGGCGCCCTTTTGTACGTTTTAGTAATACCTTTCGCGAAACGTAACTAATTAAGTTATTTCAGTTTTATTCCGTTTTTATAGTTAATTTTTTTAAGGGTAAATATTAAAGCGTTGTTTTAAAGCTCCTAATTAGCCCAGCTTGCTAAGTGGTTTTTTTTATTTAGTAAAAAGTTAAAACGTTTTTAACGTAACTTTACATTATTACTAAATTTCTTAAAGTTTTTTTTTTCTTTTAAACGAATGCCTAATTCGTTAAAACTATTTAAATTATTAGGGCTTAAAAAATTATTGGGGATATTAAAGGAATTATTACAACGGCTTTTTCGTTTTCGGGAACCTTTAAATAAGTTTAAAAGTGACCCATCCGAATCGTTGGGATCCTTACGTACTATACTTTTTTCTTTACGTAACTTTTTTTCTTCGCTTTTTTTCTTTTTCGAGGGATTAGGCTTTTTAATAAATTACTTTCTTAACTGCGTTTTGCTTTTTCTTAAGGGGTTAATTTCTTTTACATCGTTCTCGACGGCGATAAGGGTTTTTTATAAATTTCCCGTCCTTTAAACGTTTCGTAAGGCGTTTTTGTAAATATTTACATTTCGTAAACTCCATATCGCCTTTAGTTAAAGCGGTTTTTATTAAAATACGCCCCCGAACTGGGATATATCCAATAATCGTTTTACGATATTATTTATTCGTTTTATTATATCGTCTTTTCTTTTTTATTAAAGCTTTAAATTTTTAATTTTATCCTCGACCGACCTATATTTATATTTTCGTACTTTAACGTTTTCCCTAATCCCACTTAAATTAATACCTAAAGACGTATAAAACTTATTTAATTCTAATTAAAGCTGTTATTTCTGTATAAAAGTCTTATATCGGTTTCTTAACTGTCGTTACTAAGGTAATATAGCTTTTTCCGTAAAAGTCTCGTTAATAAATCTTTTTCCTGCTACCGCGCTTATTATAGGTTTTTATTTTTCCCTTTCGTTATAAAACTTTTCGTTTTAAGGGTTTTCCTAATCGAAAAAAAAAGGAAATAAATTGCTATTCGTATATTTTCTATCCCGCATAAAAACGAAACCCTTATCGGGTAAACTGCTTTATTCGATTACAAAAAGCTACCCTAAAATACGTTTTTATTACTCGCTTACTATCGTTAACCGCTTACTCTTTTTTAAGTTAATTAAGCAACTCCCTTTTAAATCTCGTACCCTTTTTATTAACTTAACCTGCAAATAACTATTCCGTTTAACGTACTACGGTTGCTAATTAACCAAAAAATGCTACCATATCAATAGTTACAATAATCAAATACAGGAATCTGGCAAAATGCGCATGGTTATTTTAGGAAAAACTAAAAAAATCTGGGAGTAATCGCCTTTACATACACGTTTAACTGTACAAAGGATGGTTCCTGGATAAAGGCTGTCCTAGGCAGCATCTACAGCCTAGACGCACCAGCCGCGGGCACCTGAAAGCACCAATTGCCGACATAATTATATAAAAGTTAGAAATAACAAAAACGGCTTTATTAAAAACCTGCTTTAAATTAAAACGATATTAAATAATAGTTTAAATAAAATGAAAAAGAATAATAATAGATAAAAAAATTATATTATTATATTTATACGAAAGTTAAAGAGGTAAAGCTTTAAGGTAAAACATAATAAATTACTAAAAGATATAAATAATAGTTAATAAAGTATATATTATATTATAATAAAGTTTAATTAAAATGAATATTATATATATTAATAGCTTTCGTTATTATTAAAATCGATAGAAAAAATTATTTAGTTTGAAATAGAGGTTAAATAAGCGTAGATAAAAGTATATTAAAAACTGAGTTTTTTGTAAATAGTAACATAAGAAAATTAGTGTAATATAGAGTATATAATGTATAATGTACTACAACTATAATAATTTCCTTTTAAGTTACCCTTAAAATACACCGAAATTAAAAATAAATTATAATATATCACTTAATAATTTTCATAATTTTATTAGTGTTAATAATATAAATAATAGTAATAAACATAATCTTTTTTCTTAAATAAATAAATATTATTAAAGATTTATTTATTAAAATATAAAGTTTAATTTTAGTAATTAAATCTTTATCAAATAAATAAATAATTTAAGTAATTTAAACTTTTAAAAATCTTAAAGAAGTATAATCTTTAAATATAAAATAATATCGATAAGGGTTTCTTATCGAGATTATTAGTAAAATATATATAAATAAATTTAAACTTAATAATAAATTTTATTACATTTATATTTTATTAGATTTAATTATAATTATATAAAAATAAATCGCATTATGAAATAAAATAAATAAAATATATGAAAAAAGATTTAAGACGATAAGAAATTACTTATTATATATTAAATTAGATAATAAAGTTTTTCTTTTAACTTTTATTAATAAAGAATATTACGAAAGAATTAAAAGGTAGATTAAAATAAAATAAAATCTTTAAAATAACGAAATACACATTACGTATAATAAAAAAGTATTAACACTTATAATAAAAAATTAAAATTAAAAGAAGATTTTAACTATTTAATAATAATAAATGAAATGATATTATAATATATGCCAGGTAAAGTGCCATTAAGGTATCTAGCTATATAGCTAATCCGTTCACTATATACATGCACAAAGGATTATACGATGCGACCGGGGAGCACCCCCTTAAAAACCGTCCTTTTTTGGCCAAAGGCCGGACAAACGTAATGCGGGTTATTAATACGGTAACAACAAATGGTATATATACGATTAATTTGATTAGTTGGTTCCCAAAGCCCCTAACCTTTCCGGTTGTCGCCGACACGGTAGCGGAGCCGAAGCCCCAACTGGTTTAGCTCCTTTAGGCTGGCGTTACCTAGAAAAACGGTAGCCCAAACTGGATTTAAACCAGCCGTCTCTTGCGATCAATTAACAGGGTGCCCAAGCCTGCATCAATTGAAAGAGACATCCAGGTTCGCGATCACTGAGCTATAGGGCCATATTATAATATATAAGAATTTTATTTATTTTTTAAAACTAAAGTTTTTAATATATAAAAAGAGTCGTAAATAGTAATGGAATATATTTTATTATTTAAGGTATAATAGTTTATTAACTACGAACTCTAGTATTTTTATTAATTAATATAAGGTTAGGAACTTTATTTAAATAAATCGTAAAAGAGAGCTGGTACGAATCCATCTTAAGCTATTGTTTTTTCACTGGCGTTAACCTAGAGAAGCTGGACTAATTAAAGCTTCGGCTCCGTTACAGTGTCGGCGATAATTAAAACGGTTAGAGGCTTTAGAAACTAGCCGCGATTAAAGGCGTTGGGAATTAATTTAATTAATTATATACGTAATTATTAATTTATTAGCGAGCTTTTATAACTTATATTACGATTTTTCGAGTTTTATTAAAAAGAAACGGTTTTTTTAAATACTTTCTAAATACGTTTACTTAAAACTAATTATTAATATACTTAATAAATAAACTAGCTATACGTTATATATACAGCTAAATACCCGAATATTACTATCTTTATATATTATTATTACAAAGTGTTTATTTATATTAAAAAATATAATATTAATAGATTTTATAAAAAGTGCTTTCGGATCATTAATAATAAATATATAATTTAAATTCATTAAAATTATAAAACTAGTTAATAAAACATTAAATTAAGTAATATAATATTTTAATATTAAAAATAATTAAAATATCTAGCTTATTAATAATAATAAGTTAATTATAATATTATTACTATGATATATAATTACGCATTAAAGTAAAGTTAAGTTATTAATTTTAAAAATATATATAAATAATTTATATAATTTTTATAAAATTGAGGAAAATCTTTGTAAAATAAACCTGTAATAAGGAATTTCAAGTATAGTTCTATTACAACATATATTATAAAGCAAAAGACCTAAATAACAATTTTTATATAAAAGAAACGATATGAAAAAAATATTTTATTTTATAAGTCTTAACAAATTTCAGTAAAGGTTTAAATTTACTTTTATATTTAAAATTAAATATTAAATACTAAAATGTTACATAAATATAAAATATAATTAAAAAATAGTTTAAACTGAATTTTTATTTTTCCATTTTGTAATATATATAATATAACCTACTATAGATAAAGTAAATATATTAAAATATATTTAAATCATTTAATAATGCTATTATTTATTAATATATATATATATTATAAACGTATTTTATTATAATAGGTTTTAATGGTATATTAAAAGGATTTATTATTATAAAATAGTATTTAAAGATAAAGAGGTATATGAGGTTAATTTAAACAATTAAAAAGATATTAAATATAAAATACTTTATAAACTAAGTATATCTTATATAATCTATAGAAAGCAAAACATAAATAGGGTGAACTTTATATTAAATAATATGCATTGTTTTAATTTTAGTTAAAAAGTATGTAAAAATGATCTATAAAGAAATAAATATGCTTTAATTAACGTTTATACATATTAAATAAACCCTTTAAAACTACAAGTAATAAAATATATGCAAATCATTAAAAACGGTTTATTATAAATATACGAATCTAGAATATATAGGGTTTATTATAAAAACGCTAAACTATATCAAACTTTTAATATATATACTATTTTCGTTTATAAAAAGGAATCGTAAATGATATTATTTATATTAATATATAACTTATTATTATGTTAACAAAAAGAACTAAGATTATTAGCAATTAATAAAGAAATTCTTAATGAAAAGATATTTATATTAGGATTCATATTAAACATATTGCGAAAATAAACTATAAAAAAACATCTCCTATTCATTAATATTATTACAATATACTGTTTTTAATGCTATTGCCACTGTAGAAATTAAATGCGACTATTTAATTTATATTATAACATATATATGCTTATATATATAAATATAAATATAAACAATGTGAAAAGCTTTAAATTTAAAATAAAAATTAATGATATAAGTTAAAAAATTAAAAGAGAGTATTACGTTTAATTATAGAAAAGTTAAAATAATATTATTAAAGCGTTGATTAAAATTATTATAGAAGAACAATTTAAGTATTGTATCTTTATGTCTTATTTTAATATAAATATATTACGATATTTTCTATTTTAATTAGTCCAATATATCTATATATTTATTAAGTATTATTAGTCTTAAATTTTCTTTATATATATTCAAAGACCTTTATATATTTTATCTCTAATTAAAGGCTTAAAAATATTTAATATTTTGCGTACTAAATTAATATAAATACTATAGCCGAATTAGGCATTATCTTAAAGGTCTTGCATTATAAATTTAAAATAGTTGAATATTTATATTTATGAGTATTATAATCGCAACTTATATTTTAAAATATAAGATATTTTTAATAATACGTTAGTAAACATTAAATATCCTTTATATTAAAAGGTATTTAAGTTCGAAAAGTTAAAAAAAATTATAATGCGGTATAATTATTAAAATTCGGTATATCGAAAATAATATAGCTATTTTAACGGTTTTTTTAAAATCCGATGTATTTAAACCTTATTTGTATATTTTTACTTTTAAATAATAATGTATTTACTTTTAATATTTATATATATTCTTCTAAGGTCGTTAGGTTTAAACCATATTATCCAGGCTAAGCTAAAAATACGAAATAACTATATTAAAAATTTACACGATAAATATTTTACATAATATTTTCGAATAGAGTAATTATTAATAGTCTTAACGGTAACGATAAATTATATTTTAATTACGAACAACTTTATTCAGAAATTAACTAATACGTAATATTAATTAATTTCGACCTTTATAAACTGTATACCTTTAAACTGGTTTAATAATATGAATTTACATAATATTTTAAAAGATATTAAATTTTTCGTAATAAACATTTAAGTTCGTATAAAATAACTTTACAGCCTTTCCTTAGTTTTACAACATTTTTAATTTCGATTAATTTTAAAGTATTTTCTTAAACATTTATTAGTTAGGATAATTAAAATATGCCGGCTAAGTCCGAATATAAAATCCTAATATTCCATATTTCCGGAATTTCGACAGAAAAGTTTTAATTACGTTATTAAATTTAAATAAAATAATCGGCCGAATATAATATATCGATATTTTTATCGATATTAATAACTTTTCCGAACAAAATCGCGTTTTATTTTTAATTTTCGAATAGTATTTAATTTAAAATTATAAAAATAATTGATTTTTACTTAACTTTATACTAAAAAATATCCGACTTATAGAAAAAGTATTACCAAAACTTGAAAATAACGATAACGGGCGTAAGAACGTCGAAATTCAACTTTTAAATCGATATAAAAAAGATTTCGAAAAATAATTTATCCGGCTATTCCCGATTTCAAAAACCGTCCAGATTTCCGCTAAAAATAGTCGTTAATAAGGGCATATTTATGCAGTTTATAAGAAGGTTAAGGTTTAATAGACCTTTGCAACCGATAGTATAATTTATTTATTTATTTAATTTGATTTTACGGTTACCTCTTTTCTAAGGAGATTATATATGGCCTTAAAATAACTAATAGTTATATTTTACCATATTAAATTAATGTTTTAAACATGTTAAGATGATATAAAATTTAATATACTTTTACCTAGCTGTAAATAAAATTAATTATCTTAATTATATAATATAAATATAAAATTTAAAGAGATTTTTAATGATATTCTTTCGTTAAAATAATATATTACTATATTCCTTATAATAAATATTAAATAATAACAGAGCAATTAAATAACCTTATAAGTATATAAATATACAATATAACAAATTACATAATATGATAAAAATAATTATATACAAAATTTTAATAAATTTTATATCAAAGGAAAATTTACCATTAAAGTTATAAATTAATTATAAAAAGTGTTTAATAAAAGTAAAAGGCCTTTTATTTAATTTATAGTATTATATTTATTAACAATATTAAATTAATAAAATTATTTAAAACGCTGTTAAAATTAATTCTTCTTATTATTTAATTTTATCATGTTGATATAAATATATATACGCTATTACGAAATCAAATAAAGGGTTTAGTTTGTAATATTTTTAATATTTTGGTATTACAATTTACTATGTATTATACTCTTTATATTATAAAAAACATTAATTTACGAATATTATACTATATATAAAAGACTTTATATTATTTACTTAACGTTTAATTATTATATTATATAACAACTTTAAAGCTATACTAATAATAACGTAAATATATAATTATTAAAGTTATTATATATAAGAAATAATCGGTTATCATAGTTCATTAATAGAATATAATATATTTATTATATTATACCTTTTAAATAGATTTATATATACGTATTTCTTTAACTTTTTTCTATTTAGTTGATATATTTTAGTAATATTATAATTACTACTTTGCGTATTTTTATGGATTATTTTACGTTTATATATGTCTAATTTTATTTAAAATAATTAAATTAACTTAAAGCTTTGCTTTTATTATTATATAGAAGATAATTAATTTAATAAAGTAAAAGCTTAAAAACGGATTAAATTTTGTATATAATTCTTTATATATATATATATATATATATACTTTATATATATACTCGATATGTTTATTTTATAGTGTTATTTTACATATTTACTTTATATACTGACGTTTTATATTTATCTTATATACCTATCTTATCTACGACAACCTTTCCTTTTAAAAATTATCCGTACCTTTAAAGCTGTTAATACTTAAGCGCGTATTACATTTCTTTTCTTAATACTTTGCACCCTTAGTAATTTTATTACTAATTGACATTAAAATACCAAAACTGAAATTTCGTAATCGCTAACTTAGTTTTTCTAAAAAAAAAACAACTAATAATCGTCGAAGATAAAAACCTTCAATATACTATAATAACATATTAAGATTATTAACGATATAGCTTAGTATATTTAAGCAGCTAAACTATTAACACTTTTAAATCTTACAGGATTATAATGGGATAAAAGGAAAAAACCTCTTGATATTTAGGCCCCTCCGGTAAACGCTAACGAAAAAGCCGCTAATCGACCCGAACCCGATATTATAACTACAACTCTTAGCTCTTAACTCGATAAAATAAAACAACAGGTATAAAATCAAAAAACAAATTATGAAAAATCTAATATAATACGTAGATTTATTAATTAAACATTATAAACGTAATTATAAACTTAATTATATAACTTAAATATAAATCTGTATTAAAATATTATTTAATTACGTTAATAACGTAAATTGTTTAACTATTAATAGGCTATTATATAAGCTTATAAAGTTATAAACTACGTAATAAATTAACTTAGAAAAAAAAATACAAATTAACTATTACGATAAGTAAGGCTCGGCGATTAACGCAGATGCCTATTAACTATGTAAAATCTAAGGTGAAAAAAAAGGAAAAATAAAACAGTTCTTATAGCGAAATAGGCTAGAAATAACCTTATAAGCTAGTACTGCACCAGGGTTAGCCCTATTAACGCATAGATTAAATACGTACCATAATATTACCCCCCTTACCGGAAAAAGGCTCGTTTTAAATCTTTAAAAGAAAGATTTCACGTTATCTGGCTAAAGTTTATACTTAATCGTTTTCCAAGTAAAAATGAGCTGCTTTCGGATTTACGCATTCCGCTATTACGTTATTAAGCCACCGTATTTAGAAATAAGGTAAAATTCTTTTTATCCGATTAATGACTTGCCGTAATGTTAAAAGTTATTATATATAACTATTTTTCATAATTCTTTTTAAATTATGTTATTTTTTATATTTAACTTATTTATATTACCATTTAAAAGCTTTGGTTAATTTTAATACGGGTATATTATTATTTAAGTGTATTAAATCGAATTTGTTATATTTTACGACCTTTTAATATTTTGAAACCACTTAAATATGTATATTTATTTCAAGTTAGCGTTATAATATTTTTAAAACATTATATATTATATTTAAACTTTTAATTATATGTCTTTTTAGTATATTTAATATTAAAATGTACTATAATATATTTTAAATAATAATATATTAATAACATCTTTTTTTACTACTTAAGCCGGGTTTTTAATATCCGGTTTTTTCGATATTTATTTAAATATAAGATTATTTAAATATCTCCGTAATTTAGACCTATGAAAAATTCGTAATCTTTTTTATAAAATGAAAACTTTTAATATTTAAAAATATTTATTTATTTTCTTTAACATTATGCTAAACTCGGTGTATTAAATAATTAAATTTATTATAAAAATAACTTTTAAACGTTTTTTATTTTTTCAATATATAAACGTAATTTCAGGAATTAAAATTTAAGTTATAAAGATATCGGTGTATTTATTTATATATCCGTTCTATAATTTTATGAAAATAATTTTAACCGTACTATAACTTTATTATAATAATTTAAGCATATACTACGCGTTTAATCGGTTAAATTATTTATAAGTTAATATATTAGAAACATTAATAATGGGTACATTTTAATCGAACGGTTAAAAGCTTTATAATATATTAAAATACTATCTTTAATTATTATTAATTTAATATATAACGTATTTTAATCATGTTTATTTAAATAATGTAATATAAGATATATAGTAATTTTATTATATTTATTTACAAGTATCCATTTAAAATTAACGATTAAATATTAATAAATTCGTAAACTAGTAAATAATAGTTTTGATAAGATCGGATATATTATTCGTTATATTTTTTTTACGGTATTAAAATAATAATTATTAACGAAATAGGTGGGGACAACTTAGTTTTGATTAGTAGTAATTCGATACGCAGTTTATAAATAAAAGCATGGTTAGAGTAATATGTTAAATCACGCGAATTTGTATTAAGCGGTATTAAGACCGTAGAAGAAGACTATCCACGGTAATAAATAATAATAAGATTATGCACGAAAGAAAAAAGCATTTAGAAATATATTAAAAATTCGGTAACATTGATTAAGGTATCCTAAAATTAAGTTTTTAAATATTATATTATTTTAACTCTTTTTTACGATAGAGTTCGTTTTTAATTTAGGATTTTGTTTTTTTCGTTTAGTTAATCTTTTTGGTTTAGTTTTTGTTTTATTTTTCGGTGCCTTATTTTTATTTGGATTATACTTATTTAATTTTTCGTAATATAGCTTTAATACGTAAATTATTAAAAGGCGGAAATATAAGGAATATAAAAAGAAGAAAATTGTGTTAATAATAATTTGAATTTTTCCGAGAGAGGTAATAGGCGTTTATCCGGTTAGTAATGTTTTAGTCTTTTTTTATTACTTGGTTTTAAATATAATATTAGGTATTTTTTAAATATTATAATAACCCTATTTAATTATTTTTATTTTTTTGAATTTATTTTTTATTTTTTATTACGGCAAATCTTTAAGGATGATACAGTAAATATAGGGAATTTATATTTTCATAAAAACCATTAATAGTTACCGTGTTCGAAGATACTTAGTAAAGTATCTATCGTGTTAATTATTGGTGTAATTACTTCCTGTCTTTGGCTCAGCCTAGATAATACGGCTTGAACCTAACGACCTTGCATACTTAGTAAATATCATTTTTTTTGTTAATTTAAATAATATTATATATTACGGTTTATATGTAGTTTAAAGGACTTATTCGAATTCTAGTTTTTATTTATTTGTTTATTAGTGTGTAATATTAACGGGTAATTAAACCATTAGTTTTAAAGATATATATTAATTTATTTTCAGTAATATCATAAGCGATATAATATATTCGGTTAATAACATTTTCTAATAAGAGGTATTTTTCATTATTTAAATGTATAAGGGTTATTTAAAGGGGTATAATATGTATAATATATTAAAGTTTAATTTATAAATAAATTTAAATAGTCATTTTAACAGTTTTTAACATTTAACTTTTTTTCTTATAAGCGGTAATGGAAAAGGACGTATTAAATTTTAAATAAGGTATATATTAGGCAAGGGGCTTAAACCCGTAAGAGTTATAATATAATTACTTTAGCTTTAAATTTAAGGATATAATAGGTAAACTTTATCGAACATTTTTTGGATGGGGATATTATAGTATATAATACGGATGTAATTATAAGGTATAAGTATTTATACGATAAATATAGGTAAGTATTTATAAATAAGAGTTGTATATAAAGAAATATATAAGTATATCACGGCTAGAGATATAATTAATAAGTATTTAAAGCTATATATATATATAAAACGTTAAGAGCTAAAAGTAAACCGGAAACTTAATTAATTATAAAATTATAAGCCTTATAAAAGTTTTTCCAGATAAATAATTATATAGACCGAGGAAATCCTTGGAAATTTTGTTTGATATTATGTAAGAAAGTATGTTTACCGATAGTAATTTGTGCGATTAGATGTACATATATCTTTTTTTATTTTATACTTTTCTATAACCTTTTTTTACTTATAACTTTATAACTTTTTTTAATATTGATTTTTTTAACTTTTGTTTTTAATATTTCGTTAAATATATAATAATTATCTTTATTTTAAGTTCTTTTTAACAATTAAGTTTATTAAGGGCTTAAAGTTCCCGTATCAGATGTAATTTAAAGTAATTAATAAAATTATTAATATATTCGGTTTTAAATAGTAAATATATTTAAAATAAAGGTAATTTTATTATTAAATTTAATCGTAATTTCTAGGAATTAATTATTATATCCGCTTATGGTAAATTGTTTTATTAATATTAAATGTTTTTACTTTTACTACGTTTATTACTTATTATATTAATAAAAGTATTAAAGCTTAATCGGTGTATTAAACTTTTATATAACCCTAGTAATATTTATAAATTTTAAAATCTTTTATAGTGTTAAGTACTTATCTATAACATACTTTCTTTTCTAATATCGATATTATAATATAGCTTTTAATAATAAAAATATATTTATTAAAGTTTTATTAATCCATAGCTTTAAGGTATTTAAGTTTTATTTTTATATTTTTAATATAATAAAATTAATCTAAAAAGCCCGGCGTATATTATTAAGTATTATATAATAATTTAATGTTTATTAATTAATATTCATAGTCTTTAACTTTAGTTTCAAAAATGTTTCCTTATTTATATTTATTCCGTTATTAAAATTCAATATTTATTAAGCAATTTTAAGCTTTCTTCATAAAATTTAACGAAATCTATAAATTAATTAATTATTAAAATAAGCATTTTATAATACCTTATATTACCTTTAAATAATTCGAAGTATATTCTATTTCGTTTTACATAATAATATTATATTAAATTCTTTTTTTAGTTTAATAAAAAGATTATATTTAAAATAACGAACTATTGATATATATCTTTAGGAAACAAATATTATTATTATCGAAATTAACTTTGTAAGGCTTATAAACTAATTTAAATTATTATTAATTAAAAGCTTTTCGAATATTAATAACTCATTTACTTAAATATTTAAAATATTTAATTTAACACTTTATAAGTTATATAAAAAATACTATTATCATTTAAAAAATCCCGAATTATATTGTATATTTTCGATTTTTAATTATAGGTTAATTATCTTTTTTGTTAAAAACTTTTATACTAAATCTATCGGGTTTAATCAAGAGATATAAATATATATTTATAGAGATTTTTTTCAAACATTTCAATATTAATTTAAAAAAAACTTATAAGTTATTCAGAACTTAAAAGATTAGAATTATGCGGCATTTTAAAAATTACGAAGACCTACTTTTAAATGTTAGTCGAAAATTATATTATTAACTTTATTTATATAACTTTTCGATCGATTAGAAAAAATCCTCCAGTTCATGAATAAAATTTTCGCGGCCCGGTAATATAGTATCATTATTTGAAAATAATATTCCAATATTTTAATTTTTCGCTATTAAACTAGTTCATCTCCTTCTTTTAATTAATCGATTATTTCTATTTATATCCCTATTATTTACAATAACCTGACTTTTCTAGTAGCTGTTCGGGATTTATACCTTAATATTTATTTTTATACATTTTAAAATTTTAACTTATTAATTTTTAAATAGTTCGATATTTTTTATAATCACACTTTCGTTCGAATCTTTTAATTAATCGGATAACGATTTCGTCTAGTTATTTCTTTATAAATCTATCGGTTTTTAATAGTTTTTCTTATTTTTTATAAATTACTTTACTTTATTATTAAAGACTTTTCCTTATAATGTCGCTTTAGTAATCTTTTATAATAGTTAAATAGTTTTATTAATAGTTTTATTAATTAATTACGCTTTAATCTCGCAGTATTTAAAATTTATATTTTTAAATATATTTATATACTACGGTATATTATTAAATAATATTAAGTCGTTTCTTTTTAAAGGTTTATTCTTTATTATATTAAAGCTTTTATACTTAATAAATTTATTACACTTACGTCTTTATTTTCTAATAAATTAAGTAACTTTAATTATATTTTTTTAAAAAAGTCGATTCTATTATAAAATTTAATCTTCCCTTAACGTATTCGGGTTTTAAATTATAATTCTTTAAATCGGTAATACCGTTTAAATTAGTTAAAGAGTTTTTTATTTATATAGTAGTTTATAAAAGTTTAGGTTATAATATATTACACTAATATTATGGAGGAAAATTATTTTATATAAAAGCATAATATATTTTATACTAGTATTATTTATGGTTTTTATTAAATCTTAAAGGGTTAATACTAAGTTTATTTAAATAAAGTATTAACGTTAAATAACGTCGATTATACTTTTTTCCCGTTCGATATTTAATATAATATAAGCTTTAATAAGCTTACCTTAATTTTTAAAACTACCGGTTATTTTAATTTTTATCGGAATACCGTATTAATAAAAATATATTTTTTTAAATTTATTTTAGTTACTATTAACTTTATTAATTAAAAAGCTTTAACTTTTAATTAATTATATAATTTATATCTTCTTTCGATAATAACTTTAAAATTATTATTATTAAGCATAAATTAAATATTTATTAATTAAATACTTATTATATATTAGCAGTTACGGCCTAATGGCTTAGTGGTTGCGAACCTGGGTGTGGTCTTTTTTAATTGCGACAGGCTTGGGCACCTTATTTCGGTTGATTTTAAGAGATAGCTGGTTCAAATTTAGCTTGGGCCACCGTTTCTTTAGGTGGTGCTAGCTTAGAGGAGCTAAACCAATTGGGGCTTCGGTTCCGTTACCGTGTCGGCGACAATTAAGGGGTAGCTGGGGGCTTTAGAACTAGTTACGATTGGGGGCGTTGGGAACCAATTAATTAATCGGGTGTATTTTATCGTTAATTGCCGTGTTACATAACCCGTATTGCGTTTTTCCGGTCCTTGCTAAGAAGGGACGGTTTTTAGGGGGGTGCTTCCCGGTCGCGTTTGTGCAGAACCATTTGTGTACATGTATGTAGTGAACGGATCAGCTTGTATGTACATAGCTAGATACCACAATGGC